>CM056381.1:76569092-76846592 GCA_029718625.1 Synaphobranchus kaupii | reverse complement strand
AGATAAGGACAAAGAACTCTAGAGGTTTCTTTAACTTTTTTCAGGGTTCACTCACTGAAGGAATGTTGCGATGCAATTAGAGGCTTTATTATAACGGAACTTCGATTTAATTCAGATGTAAATGTGTATATGCATTCAATACGGGATGAAGACTGAATTACTTTAAACTTTTCACCAGTCTATTCATTTGTTTGATTTTCTTCACATTTTGTTGACAAGATAGGAAAATAAAGCTCACGCCTGAACTAATGTGATTGCAGCATGCACTAAATTCACTGCAAAAACCAAGAAATAACTCAATCTCAACAAGCATTTTAGTCTTATATTTAGACTTAAAATCTTATTTCTATTACTTTTTTGATAAATAAGCCCAAACGATTGCCAATGGGGTGAGATAGTTTTACTCATTTCAAGATTTGCTAATGGGATAAGATAATTTCACTTATCAAGCTAAAAGTAACTTAAAACAATATTTCTAACATCTAATATTTGGTAATATATTCTACTTGAGAGAAAGAAAATAAGATTTTATGTCTCATTAGTCATTACAAGACTAAAACACTTGTTAAGACAGTGTTTTTCCCAAGCTCGTTCGTTTTCCACGGCTGATTATGCCGGAATGCTGTTTAGTATGATGTACTGAAAGACGTCAGCTTATACCCTGGCTCTTCACTCTCATATACACCTCCAGTAAAAGCGGGCACGTTCCCGAACCCCCATGCCCTCCTGCGGTCCTATTACTACATCAGCTGTTGTGCTGTAGCTATAACCCTGTGACCCCAGCCCCCCACCCCTTCACGTGCATACATTCCTCCTCTCCCTGGGGCCCAGTGTAGAATCAGGTCCAAAACATACACAGCAATTTGCCTGCAGTTAACACACCGCTGTGGCTTCCACCTCCCGAGCTGCTTAACTTCGAATCAGCGGCGTGGTATTCGATGAATCCAGTCATTGCAACATCACAATATCTGTATGTAACATCTGTTATGTAGTTAATTTTCTCTCTGTTAATGTTGAGATAAAATCCCAGACTTAATTCTGTCGATGTTTCATTTTTGTATTATATTTCATAGTTTTGAGTGGCTGCCACAAAGGCATGACATCATCACTCAGTCCCAGCCACAGATTTCCAGGTCTGCTTCTTCAGACCAAAGTATAGCTTTAGAGCAGGGAGCATAAATGCAAGCAAACAAGCACACTCTTACACACACACACACACACACACACACACACACACACACACACACACACACACACACACACACACACACACACACACACACACACACACACACACACACACACACACACACACACTCCCACACCACTGATCCCGTGCCTCTCCTTTCAGGTCTGGTTCAGCAACAGAAGAGCTCGTTGGAGGAAGCAAGCAGGCGCCAGTCACCTGATGGCGTTCAATCACCTGATCCCTGGCGGGTTCCCTCCGTCTGCCATGTCCAGCCTGCAGCCCTACCAGCTATCGGACAGCCCTTACCCTCCCACGTCCCTGGCACAAGGTGAGAATCGCCTCAAGTGCTCTCCAAGTGAGCTGTGATCCCACGGGCTGCAGGTTTGATTCCCAAAGGGGGCACTGCTGCTCTACCTTGGGGCCAGACTTTTATCTGGCTCTCCTCAGGACATATCCGATAGTTTAATGACATGTAGTAATGCTGTAAACTGTGTATGCAACCATAGAAAAGGGTGGTTGCTAAGCAGATGAATCGCATTTTCCTTACTGGAAATCACACAATTTGTCATTCTAATTCAGCTATTGCTTGGATGGCATCAATTCTATAAGTAATCCAGGAAAATGAGCAAAATAAATGCTAACTGTCTTCTCTATCTACCCTTTTCTTTTTGGTTCCCTCTCTCATTCCATCTGTCTGTTGAATTCTGTCCTTCTCTCTGCTGCCGTCCCTGCTCTCTCTCTCTCTCTCTCTCTCTCTCCCTCCTTCCCTCCCTCCCTCCCGCAGGGTCAGAGCAGCACAGTACCCTCCACCGGCCACAGCCCCTGCCCCCCACGTCGATGCACCAGAGCGGTCTGTCGGCCGCCGGGGCGGGACAGGACGGCGGCTCGGCGTACTGCCTGGCGTCCGGGCGCCACGGCTTCTCCGGCTACCCCGACAACTTTGTGTCTCCGTCCGGACACTCCAACGCTATGACACCAACCATCAGCAATGGCCTCTCTCCCCAGGTCGGTTCTCACAGCCTCTCTCTATGGTTGTCACACACAGACACGCACACGCACACGCACACGCACACGCACACACACACACACACACACGCAGACACGCAGACACGCATGCACGCATGCATGCACGCACGCACGCACGCACGCTCTCACCTATCACATGTACATGCAGCCCCATACACGGGTGTAGTCACATACTGTATGTAATCATATGAATGGTAAATATTTTATACATTTGCAGTATGATACACATTACATTACATTCATTTAGCAGACGCTTTTATCCAAAGCAATGTACAATAAGTGCATACAGAGACATCATCAAGATCACTACAGAACAGACAAGACAAAGCACATCCTTCCCATAATGTAGCAGCTATCCCTATATACTTTCTTGCACTGGGATTGCTGCTATAACACTATATGGACAGTTGAACTTTTCTTAAGAGTCTACTGAGTAGCTGTCATGGAATTCAACAGACAGATGGAATGAGAGCGTGAGCCTGTGTGTGTTTCTGCCGATGAATTAGGCAGTCAGGCCCCGTAGTTGGATCTCACCGGCCAGACCGACCGAGAGAGGGAAACCGACTCCCTTTCGGTGCTTTTGTGGGAAATTACTACTGTAATTACAATTCACCCTGGACATCAGTCGATAGAAGGTTAATAACATGGCGGCGACTGTGTGCTGTTTTTGCTGAGATAAAAATCATAAGGAGAGAGAGAGAGAGGCTGTTGTCTGGAAGATGAGAGGGAAAAGGGAGGGAAAGCATTCCGCCAACAGCGCAAATGAAAACTGAAAAGACAATTATGGCCAATTACACACTCATCTCAAGCTGTCATAGGTCGCCTTTACAGCAGGGGAAGGGCTTAACAGGCAGAAAATAAGATTTTAATAGTACAGAGGAAGGCCAGGAGAAACACATGGGACTTGTGCGTCCCCCGTCTTCTGCCTGTGCTTTTACCCCCCTTGATAAAAACGACACACACACACACACACACACACACACACACACACACACACACACACACACACACACACACACACACACACACACACACACACACACACACACACACACACACACACACACACACACACACACACATGCACACGCGCACACACACATGCACTTGAGACGCAAACTGCATTTTCTAAGCTCAGAGGCAATTGAGAAGCCAGGCTCTGAATGACGAGACACCACCTCCACTGCCACTCTGCAAAAAAACAAAAAATAAGTCAATGTTAACAAGCATTTTAGACTTAAAATCTTACTTCTATTACTTATTTTCTAAATAAGACAAAAAGATTGCCAATGGGGCGATATAGTTTTACTCATTTCAAGATTTGCCAATGGGGTAAGATAATTTCACGAGTCAAGCAAAAAGTTACTTAGCTACAGTAAAACACGCTAATGTTTTCTACTTGAGAGAAAGAAAATAAAAATTTAAGTCTAATTATGACATTTTTTGCAGTGCATTAGAATGCTTTAGGCAGCCGTTTGTCTACACAGAGCCCTCCTTCCTCCTTCCACTAGAAGATGGCCATGGTCTGAGATGTGTGTCATTCTTTTTATTTACACAATCAAAATGTTAGAAACACTGTTTTTAATAATCAAAACTGTTTGCATTGTCTTCGCTTTTCATTCGCCTCAATCCCGGGTTCTTGCGATTTATTTTTAATTGGCCGAGCCTTCCAGGATGTGTTAAAAAAAGTCGTTCTCGTCTTTAATGTGACATCTTACACTCAAGCTGCCCAGCCACAATATTTTCTTTATTTAGACAAAAAAAAAAAAGTTTCCTCGCTGAGCGATGCACATTCTGCTCCTTCGAAAATTCCGAGGCGGAATGACGGCGGTTGTTTGTTTACTGCCTTCCATTTGCTTCACATTAGAAACGGCCTCACGGTTCTCACTGCCACTGCTCTCTCTCGGATATTAAATGGAATTAATGGCAATTACGGATACAAAGGCAATATTTACTAGGCCCCCTTTGACGGCTGCAGTCATGCACACCAAGTAATTGTTCATGCTAGGCGGGTCTCAATACGGCAGTCACTGTTGCTTACCCTGAAGAGTTTTGCGTGAGCGTGGAAGCGCATGGCGGCGCTTGACTCCCTCAGTAACGGCGTAGCCCATGGTGGGCCAGACGAAAAGCGTGCACTCTCAAATGCGGACTGTACGGAACGTTCCGGCATCTTAATTGATTGCCGCCGATTATGTCATCCTCACAAAGAGAGTACGGTAATACAGTGTGTAATTTATGCAAATGACTTATTGGCACTTTGGCGCCTGTAATTTATTTCACTTTAAACGTTCATTAATGCGTTTTTGGGCATGACGTGGAATTGTTCACTGCATCTGAAATGTGGCAATTTGTGTTCCGGATAGGACGTCATTCACTCCCAAGTGTGTCAATGATGTCCGATTTCTTGCAGTGGTACACTCAGTTCAACATATTCATTGCATTTAATTTTGCAGCTATTTATGTATTTAGAGATTGATACTTGATACCGTTCAGGAGATTGCGTATATAAACCGCCCTTCGGTTTCCGTAGGCACCGGGGTTCAAAGGTCAGTGCAAAGTGAGCCCTCGCAGGTTGTTCTTTCCCACTGGCAAAATCTCTCGTCGGCCAACATTTGATCCGGCGCATACCTGCGGAATCATTTCCCACCGCTGCCATGGCTGCATGGGTTTTCACCCCCCGCCGGCTGTAATCCCCGTGACAACCTTGAAACAGGCACACCCAGCGGTGGCTCCGTTTTTATTGTGAGGTCCTTGTGAGTGGGAAGGATTTGTCAGACTGGTCATTCTTTTACTAGGGAATGTGCTGCCCGCATTGTTCCGAAAAAGTCATTTGTCTAGCAGTTTATGCTTGCATTGTCTTTGCTTTTCATTCTTCACTATCCTGGGTTCTTACGATTTATTTTTAATCGGCTGAGTCTTCCAGGATGTATGAAAAAAAAGGAAGAGGTGGTGCAGTAAATAGCGGACGATGCCTTTTGTGATCATAAGACATGTGGTGCTTTAACCAATCCATGCCAGGTTGTGATGATTGGTTCTATTTCAATAGAGAATAACAAGGGCTATTATGAATTCACTATGACAATAATACTACACATCATACCCCCCCCCCCCCCCTCTTTCTCTACCTCGGTGATGAATGGAGTGTCTGACCTCCATGTGTTTCCTGTTTGGAGGGAACACACTCTGTTCCTCACAGTTGTCCTCTTTGACAGAACTCCTGCAAATTGCACAAATGTCCGAGTGTGTGTGAAGCCCCAGGAGGGGAAGCACCAGCTAGTCTCGCTTTATACGGCAATATTTCTTTTCCCCTGTCAGTCTCCTTCTCTAGTTCTCCCCCTCTCTCTGGGCTTCAAAACAGGCTGAAAGATAAATGCCTGTACTATATTCCATAATAATGTCAAAAAGGTATGGAAATATTATGTGAGGTTATAAAGAACGAGAGGACACGGATATGCACCTGTACCAGTCTTTCCTCCGTATCCCATAATACCCTCTGCTTCTTCACACCTGTCTTTCCTGTACACGGCGTGTTAAGATACCACGCTAGGCTGTCTCTTTCAGAGCCATAACGTAATGTCAGAAAGCTATCTGATTTGAGGCAAAAGGGCAGAGAGAGAGAGAAAAAAGGATTTCAAAGCTTTTACATTTCAGTGCTCATGATCGTTTATTGAAGTCCACGCTTTTCTGTATAAACAGCATGTGAAACGAGAATCGTTTCTGTGGAGCATTTTTGTGGGGTGAAGGAAAGCAACCCTCTTCTTCAAATCAGTATTTGCCCCTCTGTTTTTATGCTGGGAAATGATTTAAAGGAAACCATCTGTCTGGGTGAACGTAGAATAATATGCCGCTTATGTTCAGAGAACGGTGATTTTTAGGCATACCTGCTTTTGATTAACTATTAGGGGTAAGCAAGAGTTCTGCATTTGAGAATTGATTGAATGTTGGGTATTGGTAGTTTTGAGTTTACCGTGGTTGTCACTGAAGAGAGCCTATGTTTTGGGTTACATCTGTAAACCAAAATTTTTTTTGTGCTAATTTTTTGTTATTCATTTAATGAATTTTTGGGGGTACTTGTTTTTGGGGGAATATGTTCACTCTGCTCATAAACATCCAGCACCCTCAGGCATCTTTCTTCCTCTTAGCACCAAAGAAAAAAAATCCCTAAATTTGATTATCTCACCCATAATGAAGTGCAGATCAGAGACTTGCATACATGGTCCCAAGCTCCAAGTCTCAGCAAGAGGACGGCTGTTTGTGTGTGATTTTCATCTTTCTCCAAATGCCACTGATGATGTCTTAGTTGTGTGCTATAGACTTTTAAAACACATTTTCAAGCGACCTAATTAATTAATTGCATAATTTTCCAAAAAGTTGAATAATATTTTTTCACAAAAATAGGATCTCTCTCTCTCTCTCTCTCTCTCTCTCTCTCTCTCTCTCTCTCTCTCTCTCTCTCACTGACTGCTTTAACTTCCTTTTCAAATTTTTTTTCAGACATGTTATTTAATTATTTAATTTCTTTGGTTGCCACGTTAGATTAAAATGGCAAATGGCATAAAGTCATATACATCTGGGGACAATAAAACAATTGGGACATTCAATGTTTCCTTTTCAAGTAGGTCTACTCTCCGTGGACTATACAGACCTCTCTGTTCTCAGTCTCCCTATTGGAATGCCTAATTTACTGCCTGATTAGTCCTATAGGACATTTTCCACTGAGATTGTGTATGTGTGTGTGTGTGTGTGTGTGTTTTTTTTTACCACTGCGCTATGAAAGGGATCACATGATTGTAATGAGCAAATTAAAAGCAGGAAATAAAAGCTCTCCGATGGCACGTCTCGCTGTTCCTCAGCCCTCTCCCATTGCGTGTTTGTTTAAATATCTGTGAGTGAAAATGTGTGGGGTTTGGACTGAGTTAACGTGGTCCTCCTCTTTCCTAACTCTGCCGCGGATGTGTTGAAGAGACGTGGGATCTGTGCTTTAATCCAAACGGCTGCGGTCTTTGAGCACCACACATCGTCATAATTGCTTCTATAAAAATTGAGTGGATAAAATGTAAAATTCAAGCTATAAGTAACCCTGGGTAAGTGAGTGCCCTGTTATGAAAATGAGTCACATGTCACCCGTTCAAAATGTGTCTTTCACGCATTTTGAATGGGTGACATGTGATTCACTTTCATATGTCTTTCACGCATTTTGAATGGGTGACATGTGACTCCTTAATTCTTTATTTTTGCTACAGTGTCTGTCACAAGTGCTGGAACTTGTGACCTCTTGGCACGACCGCTCAGTCGCTGTGTCCCTATCCACAGAACTGAGTTTTTGGGGTCTTCCTCCCCTTCTCTCCCTAGGTGATAGGACTGCTGAACCCGGGCGGGGTGCCCCACCAGCCCCAGAGTGACTACGCCCTGTCGCCCCTCCCTGGAGGCCTGGAGCCGAGCAGCGGCGTGACGTCGTCCTGCTCCCGCTCCCAGCGCCTGGAGGGCCTGTCCGGCCTGCCAAACATGCCCGCCCTGCCAAACTCCCAGTCCTACTGCCCGCCCGCCTACAGCTCGTCTGGCTACGGAGTGGACCATGTCCCCTCCTACCAATATGGCCAGTACGGGCAAAGTAAGGTCAATACCAGCTCATTCTACCTGTCTGTGACTAACTGCTTACCTGAGTATCTGTCTGCACATCATTAGTCTCGTCCATCGTTTGTCGTCTGTTTGGCAGTATAGAGTTATATAGAGAAACGTGTAAATAATAATAATTTATTTCAGTGTATTGGCGTCTCTAGTTTTTTTGTGATTAGTTGGTTTTCTTGTGTAAAGCCGTCGATTCCGCTGTTGAAAATGTTTATGGGGTGGTATGCTTTAAGCTTTGTAGATGTTGTCGTCAGGTCATTGTTGTTCCTTTGAAAATGCAACCAGGTTAATTTAAAAGTAAAGATATGTGCAATATATCCCTCTGATATACAAAATACATAAAATTATGCAATATATTTATTCTAATAAAATAATTAGATATTAACAAATAAGGTAAACTGGTCAAAAAAAATTCAGAAGGCGGGGGGGTTCTAGAAAGAGTGTCTAAATCCACATTTAGGCTATATTAATTATTAACATCCATGTGCCCACAACAAAACATCATGCTTTTACATGTGATCGCAGAGTTTGTGAGTACATGTGAGTTTGGTTCACTTTGGTTGCCCGAGTGACCTCCTGTGATGAGCTGCCCCTCAAACTTACAGCTCCATTTCTAATGCCATGAGATTTATTTTATGTAACGAATACATCTCTGGTTACATGAAAAACGACATACATATCACATGTGTTTGACAGACGGTGCGAGAGAGAGAGAGAGCAAGAGAGAGAGAGAAGAGAGAGAGAGAAGAGAGAGAGAGAGAGAGAGATACTGTCATTGTGGGAAAAAAAAACCTTATCAATGACATCTTGATGTTATTAATTTAGTGCGCCCCGAGACCCCTGTGCTGCTGGGTGGTGGTGGTGGGTGGGAGTGACAGGGAGGGGCGGGGGGGGGGGGGGTAGAGTGGGCAGAAATTAATGTGTTCTGAGGATTGAAATGGCCCCTGGCAGCCTACAATTTGAAACATGTGTGAGGTCAGCTCAAAAATCACTATTGATCGTCATCCTGGATTGATGCGGCCCGTCAACCTTTAAACAGGATTATACGTCGCTCCTAAAATCTGCGACCCCCCTTCTCCGACCACCTCTCATTAAATATTACACAACAGCTGAAGCAACAGGGCTAGTCGTGACCCCATATGTACAGATGCTGTCATAACCGTCTGTAATGTGTCTTTTTTATTTCTTTTTCTTTCCAGGTGTCTTTCATTATTTGAAGCCTGATATTGCCTGACCGAGAAATTCTCTCAAAACCCTCAGCCAAGAAGACTCCCTCAATGTTCTCTGGGCGTGGCCTGGGCCCGGGACGAGGGAGGGGGGGGGGGCGGAGGGGCGGAGTTCTCTGATCCAGCGTGGGAAGGGTTCATTTGGATAATCAGTGCCGAAACGGTGGACGATCTAGTTACCTGTCGTCCAGTCTACTCACTTTACCTCGCGATTTGAAAAGCACGGCAGTTTGTGCTCGTGATCCGGGGGAAGGAAAGAGCAAGAAGAGGTTGGCGGGCAAAACAATAAAAACAGTAAAAGTCAGGCACTGCTTGACGTGTGTAAGGAATGACAGTGAAGTTGCTTACGGTCAGAATGCATCAATGCATCTCGGTAGCACTTGTTGGGACTCCTGCAAATAGACGCCCGCAAGAACAAGGGCACAACCCCTAGAGCTGGTTTTGGACTTAAAAATACGTCTTTGGAGCTGCCTGATCGAACCAGCAAACCAGTGACATGTTCCGTCGTGTGCAGAATCATTTCAAAAGACTGAGAAACGCTCAGAAAGACAGATATGTTTTTGTTCTTTGAGAGCAATGGAGAAGAAAGACGTTTGGTGAAACATAAGCTCTCTCCAGTCTTCTCTGATTATTGTGGTAAAACATTTAGTGGGAACAACAGAGACATAATACACGCACATATTCCAAGCACAGACCGAAAAAAGCCCCCAAGAATGATAAAGTAGTACATTAATTGAGGTTTGAGTGTGAAAAAAACGGAAAGAATTCTATTCAACCCCTTCTAGATATTTTACCATGTCCCAAGAATTTATCTGACGGTCCAGCCATGCTACATGGAAACATGTACAGAGTTTCATCAACAAAATGGAGGCTATGACAAAGACAACTCAAAAAGAGGACAGAGGTATCACAGAGGTATCTTTGGAATAAGTTTGAGGAAGAGGAGGGTAGATAGATAAACAGATAGATACATGAGGGAAACTACCTACTCAATGCGAAGGTTGCAACTTTAAACTTGGGTTGAGTCCCAAATCTTTAAAAAATTCACAACACACATTTTTTTGGGGGGCTTTAGGCAACCGATTCCCCTCCCTCTTCTCTGTGTTGGCTAGCTAGCACACCGGATAAGCGCACACGAAGCAGCCCATGCGCGACGTACTTTTCATCTGGTACCTCGCCAACAGAACCGCGAATGGGATGCCAAAACACGAGCTAAGGCAACAGGCATGCCTGCAAACTGCATGTCAAGCTTACGAGGCGTAATTCACTATGCCGTTATGCATAGCGATACACTTCACCAGGGACTGCTGATTACATGCAGTAACGTGCTCGTCAAGCACTCTGTCCGACATCAAGCGTGTCTGACTGGCAAAAGTGCAATAACACGAACCTCAGAAGTCACGATGCTCAATCGATTAAACCGAACTCAAGAACTGAGAAATTAGAGAGATTTTCTCCACTTCCATCCTTATTTTTGTACAAAAACCCTTTTGTAAATATGCACCACAAATTTCATTAAACATGCAAAAGGACTGCATTTTTCCATGTGATGTAATGAAACCAAATTAGTTTTGTATTCGGCTCGTTAAGAGCTTGGAACTGTCAGTGTTCACGTGTAATTGAGAAAAAGACCACAACTACAGTGAAATGAACACATAGTTATTTATTGTTTAAGGTAGGTACTGTCTCTGCTAGTTCATAGTCCCAAAGTAGCATTAGGTGGTAGATTGGCCTTATCTTTTAAGGTGACAGAAAATATAACATTGTTCATTTTTTATACTTGCGTTTTTATATATACATACAAATATATATAATTTTCATATATGAATGCACCACATTATTTTGGTGTAAAATGCCTTGTGTTCAAATGCTGTACTATTTACTATTTATAACTGAAGAATAAAAATATCAACTAGAAACAGCTTTGAGCATTTTATTGTATGCCATGCCAAATCACTTTTTTTTCTGAATTACAAATCTTAACGAGTAAAGAAAGAACACCAAGCACACACATATAAAACATACCGAGTGAATCATTTCCTTAGTCATTTTTATTTAGCATCGTGGACAAAACTACCAAAAATAAAAACTTCTATTTATCCCGTGAGTGCGCTGACTGCTGATTGGAGCTTCAGCACACTCTGGTTAAGAACTGGAACTATAACAAACACGGCACTGTGTTAGCAAGAGTCAGAGAAACAGATGACAGTGCTATTAATACCAATTTGCCCCCAAGACATACACAAAAATGTGTTTTTGCACAAACACGTATCAGCCATTTCTCTCCCTTTCTTCTCATACAATGTACAGCATGCTGTATATATCACAAATGAAAGTAACATTTGTTACCCTTAAATAAAAAATATATATAGTTTGTATACATGTATATGATGTTTTGTGTTTTGAAAAAGGTGTGATCAGATACATACACATGCATATACATGTGAATGCGAGTCTCCTAATGTGTGTGTCGTTGACCTCACACAGGCAAATTCCTTCTCACATGGGACCCTTTTAACAGCCATAATGAGAGAAGCAGACACCTGCGAGAGGGGTTAATGTTGCGCCACAGTAAATGTATGACCATTAGTCATCACAAGAGGGCCCACAGTTCAGGAGGTTGCATTTAAAGACACGTAACTCTTTGCCCAGAAAATAAAGCAAGATTACACTGAAGACCATGAAGCCACCCTTCAGAGGGCCGTGCACAGTGCTGTTGTTTTTCTTTGTCAAGTGGATTGGGGTTTGGCAGCTGGGCCTGCCATTCTCAAAGCATGTGTACTTGTGTGAGTGTGTGTCTGCGTGTGTGCGTCTGAGGGATGGGGATACATGTGTTTGTGTTCAAATGGACATGCATGCCTGTGTACGTACTGTGCGTTTCTCTGGGTGTGTGTGAATGCCCGTTGCAGGATGGTAAGCTAAAGGAAGGAAAAACACAGCGTTAAGTGATTTGTTGATTTCTCAATCAATCAATTGTTGTTTTCAAGACCCTTTGAGATATGTGTGTGTGTGTGTGTGTGTGTGTGCGCGTGTGTGTGTGCGTGAGTGAGAGAGAGAGAGGAAGAGAGCAATGTGAGTTTTTGACTGTTTTGAATGCAGGCAGATACAATTTCAACATTTTTCTTGTCCCCAGTAAACTCACTTTACAAGCACTTAACCTGTATAACACAGTAGGGTCAGAGGAACGAGAGCCTCTCTCCTTCCACAATGCCAGTGGATGTGACCCCACCACACACACATGGAGGACAACTTAACCTCTGACCTCCAAGCCCTTTGAAACCAGTGGCCCACTTGACAGCAGCTGACAATTCCAGGAATTACTGGAGAGACACAAAACGAATGACAGAGGAAGGGAAGAGAGGTATTGAGATATAAACAAAAGGGTATATTCTTATCTACTAACTGAAACGCACAGATTTTTGTATTAGTACCATACTGTACCTCAACAGTTACATTACATTATATAATTGCTCACATGACATACTGTTCTGTGCTGAAACAAACTATACTAACAGTCTTATCCATACAAAAACATTATGCATTTAATAAACAGTGCATATATCTAAGTATTGTACATTTGTAACTTTATAACATAATAACTTTTGTTTAGTATGCATTATAACTGTCCTAACCTAGTCTAAGCCCTCAATCTATCTGAATCCTATAATCAATCTTAAATGAACACCAAATGATATGCTAAAGTAAGCACCAAACTGTGTAACCCATAAAGTTAAACCTCTTATTTACGAATGATTTTTTCATGGCAGAGGCAAAGCAGTTGACTAGATATTGCTGTTTTACTGAATGATATACAGTTCATTACCTGGTTTCCCTCCAAAATATTCTCTAAAACAGATGATAAAAATAGTCAACCACAGCGTAGACTACTCCCGTGTGCGTCAAATCGCATCACTCTGCTCTTGTTTGTAAAGGGCCTGGCACATTCGTAACATAACCACATAACATTTCTTTTGAATAGTGACAACATTAGCACATCCCTGCAATGATGTAATGCTGCTGTGAGAACGTTGTGGGTTTATGTTCCCGTTCATGGATCTCATCCATGGGAGAGTCGTGATGGTGGAGGCCGCTCCTCGTAAGTGGTCTTATCTGGTCCCAGTGGTTTAATCTCAAATATGCCTTTTTATCACAGTGTGAAAGAGTGGCTGCAGAAAGCACGCCGCATTCCTTTCCCGATGTGGATTAGAGCTGGGCTCTCCTCCTGTTTCTCTCTCTCCCACTCGCTTGCTTTCTGAGTATCCTCTCTTTCTCTCTCCCTTGGTCTCATCTCTTTCTTTTCTCAGCTTTTCCGTAGGTTTAGCTCTCCCTCTTACTTTGTACTCTCTTTCTCTCTCTTTCCCTCTCATTCATATCTCTCTCTTTTCGTCTCGTTTTCCCCCCCAGTGGTTGCCATGAACAGGACCTTGCTTCTGGCCCTCATCGAAAAGTGCAGGAACGTTATTCTGGTGGACCCGGAGTCTAGCGGCACCGTTGACCAAGCTGACAGCAACGCCACCATGATCGCCAACGGCACCACCACCACCGCCACAGACCTCATAACCTCGGCGTTCCACGGCCGGGCGAAAAACAGGCCTTATGACAACGCCTACTTCTACATCCTCTTTGTCATGTTCTTCTACGGCTTCCTGGCGCTCACCCTGTTCCGGAGCTTTGCGCGGTACGACAAGGGCAAAAAGGGACCGAGCGAAGAACCCGCGGACGCTAACCTCGAAGAGGAGGGCAGCCCTTGAACGGGGAATTGCTTCGGCTGCGGAGCGAACGGAGGAGCATTACGTTGGCGTGGACGGGGTATCTGATAGTAATTTACAAATTAAAATGACTTATTTTCAAATGTTTATCTTATTTGTTCACAATGTGCGTTGTTTGCATTTCTTCCTTTTGTGTACTGCGTATGGGATGCTTGCGGGGAGTGTGACAGAAGAACAGTGGATTAGATTAAACAGTTACACGGTGAAACTAGGGAAAAATGTAACCTGATGAAGTGCAGACGCATCGGCCGTGAGGTGATACGTGGTTCAGAACAATGCAAGGCCAGTGAAGGTCCACGCCTGGAAGCAAATTGTTGAAAGACGACAAACTGTTTTATATTAAGCTTGGGGATACCAGAGATGGACAAACACTCCAGTCAGCAGCGTCATTCTGTTTTTTGAATCATTGTTCGTGTGTAAAGTTGATACATGTTACATGTCATTATGCAAATGCTTCATTTTTTGTATTTGCCTTGGTTTGCACACTAATCAAATCAAATATACATATCAAATCACATTACATGGGATGAGATACCTGTAACATGTTTGAGACAGTAAAACAGTGCACTTAATCAGAACCATATGACATATTTTAGGTGAAATGTTATGTGTGTATACATAATACGGGGCACTCGGTGATGTGATTAGGTCAGAAGACCCATATGCCTGTGAACAAATACATATTTACAGTAAATACTTTCATTGTATTATTTATTTTACATTTAAATCTGGCCAATTACACACTGCACACTGAATATTAACATGAGGGATAGACATGCATAAGGATTCAATCCAGATGATCAATATTAGGAGACTACAGGGAGATAAGATAGATAAGACTTTTTACCTGCTTTTGCTTTATTTTTTAAGGTATTTTCAAGTAGTAGCAAGTAGTAATGTTTTAAAAATCACAATTGTTTAATATAGTTAACTGAAATATAATCCTTTTCTACTAAATCTTTAGTGTTGTATCCCCTTTCTCCATGAAAGCCCCCTCTCTCTTCTAACACAAGCGGAACAGAGACACATAAACCCAACTCCCTGTAGTCATCTTCTTTAATATTGGGTACTTTTCTGCAGCATATAGAGAATTAATTCAGCATTGCATTTGCATGAGTTAAATACCTCCTTAGTGTCTATTTTACATTCACCACTGGAGAGCAGATAAGCTTGAAGTGCAACTAAGGTTAGCATCCACAGTAATGTGTAGTAAAATTTCATGCATTTTCAGAAAATAAAATAAATAACTAGAAAGGAAAGTTTGAGGAGAAACTAAGTTGGCTTGAAAGAGCAAAGCATGGTAGTAGAATTAGAGTAGAAAGACTAATGGTAGTAATACTGCACACTGACCATCCTGTAGTTGGAATTGTTTTACTAGTAGTAGTTGTAGTTATTGCACTAGGACAACTAGATTCGAACATAAAACTAACTAATATTAGTCTGGGTTGAATTCACAGTGATGCTGCTTTTTTATTTTTTTCGTCCGTTAGAGGCTTTGCACGGTCTGTATCTGTGGCAGCTGCAGCGCCAATTGTGACGTTAGATGTTGTTCATTGTGTTGTTCAAATTCTCAACGTTACATTGTTAATCAAAGGGACATTTTCCAAAATCGTAAATATCTAAAACATATTTGAGCTATTGACACAAAAAGCACAATCAACGCAATACCATACCATACTAGCTGCAGCTTAATTAAGCCAATTTAATTATGTGCTCGATTTTGTATTGTGTGCGGATTATTAGACACGCACAATTATCATTCTTGATTGAGGTGAATAGCCCGGAAGTGACATAGCATAAACTAGCTACAGTAGCCTATACCATAAAACTAGAAAGATGGGTCGCCGTGACGCCGTAGCACACTGGAGACTGACAAAGTCGAATATAGCAGGCTACAATTAATTATGGACAGGAAGGACCAGAAGCCTTACACTTTTGAGCCTGCTAGGCGTCCAAAGGACCGCGAAAAGGCAAGACGAGAATTAATGGGGATAGACAACTTGATTGAAGTGTGGTCTGTGGAGAACTTGTGGCGAATTGGACATATTTCTTGGTGAGTGACTAGCTAGTGAACTGCGATGCTAGCTAGCTAATATTAGCTGGTTCGCATCAGCTACAAGCTGAAGCTGCAGACTAAGTATTTTACTTCACATTGTATCAGTTTTTTATTTTTTTATTTCACTGCATCTAGTTCAGAACTAGTTTGCTAGAATGCATGGCATTGATCACCATCGTAGTCATTCCTGTCCAATCAGTGCTGATGGCTACCAAGCTAGCTAGATGCCTATCGACATTGCCAAATCCAGCAGAATGTAATGTAGCTAAGCTAGCTACATCTTTACTCTGTGTGAATTAAGTTACTGCTATGTAATCTAGCTAGTTGGCTATCCAGTTACAAAATCAAATAAACATTTATTTATACAGCGCATTGTCATAATACGCCTCGCAGAAAACCCTGGCCAAAGGCAAGTGGCAAGGAACAATACTGGCATGTAGGCAGGTTGGACTACTACGGCTGCTAGGCGTGGTGACACTGCATTTAGGCAAGAACATTACTAGCAAGGAGTTACCTGGATAGGTGGGGAGGCAGACACGGTTCCCCCTGGTTGGCAGTCCCTGCACTGCAGTAAGACAGGCAGGCATTGTCCTAGCAGGCAGGCAGAACCAGGTGGGCCTGCCTGCATGTCACTAAGCGAAGTAGAAAGGACGTTATGACCCCCATCTGCTAAATGGGCAGGCTGGCACAGAACAGCCAGGCGGTGGGGTTGACGGTAAGAATTAGTTTTCAGCTCAAACCGATGTTGAAACTGAGACTCGCTATGGAAACTTGCCGAAAGGTACAGATGAAACACAACCTTATGTTCAATGACATAACTGAATTCTTTTTCGCTCACATGCACTATTCCACCCTACTGACTTGCTCAGGATGTAGTCTGATGTTTGGAGTTTGGGTGGTTATTTCTAACTTATTAATGACTAATTATGGATTGCTCAGTGAAAAACGGCTGTCCAGGGTCTGAAACTTGGTCACTTGGTAAACAATTTCTAACAATCAAAAATGCCTAAATTATTGGTTGACCACAGCCATTTAAAACCTCTATACATATTGTATATTTATCGGGTTTATTTATCGGGCAGAACAGCACAGTGAAGTTAGGTTGGCAGGCATGTCTTGAGTAGGCAGCCGTGGTGCAGACACACAGGCGGACACAATGCACGAAGAAAGGCAGGTAGGGATGCAGAGAGGTATTGTGCGGGCAGTGAGTTAGGGAGACGGGCACATTATGGCGCTAAAAGGCAAGCGCACCTTTCAGATGGTAAAGCACTGACGCGATGTCAACAGGAAACCATAGAAAAAGCGAGTAGACAGGCACAGTGCTTACAGGAAGGCAGGCAGGCAAACCAACCGACTGACATAACATCGGCAGGCAGGTACTTTGTCAGCAGGTAGATGGGCGCAACACTAACAGGCCAACAAGCAGACCTTCAGGAACAGCATCAGCAGGTGTGAGTGGTGAGGCAGACAGGCACAGCTCTGGTAAGCGGGTAGCCTATATTCTTTATCGACACACAGTGCATTAGGAAAAGTGTTAAAACAACTGCATGTAAGGTATGGCACTCACTATCCGCACTGTTGTAAGTAATTGATGTGATCATACTTATGCATTTGTTAATCATACAGGATATATACTGTTCTGGAATGAGTATAAATAGAGGTTGTGATTTTCAGAAAAGCAAAATGGGCTAATAATTGTGATTTTGTACATTAGAAACGGATTCACCATAAAATTGGAAATATATTTGTAATTTGTACCGGCCTGTGCAAATAGTCAAACGGTACATTTCAGAATAAATACAGCCCCCGCACTATATGGACGTAAGCTATGTAATATGTCGGCCTACAATGTGCATATATACGTAAGTGTAATTTCCAAATGCTAAGGACACCATGCTGCATTTGGCACTGTGTAAAAAAAAATTCAATGTTTATAAAAGCCTAACAATAGTGAAAGAGATCTTCCACGAATTGCTGTTTTGGGGAATCATTTTCTAAACGCTGTTCTTGATTTAACGTGCGTTTGACTGATCCAAACCCTTCGGTGAACCCACACGATCCCAGTTTGCCGGCCTCAAGAAGACGTTGAAAGGGAAAAAAAAAAAAAAACACCTAATTTTGTTTCGGCCCGAGGAATTTCTACTGATTTGGTCAGGCCGGAATGTGGACAAATCACTAATGAGAGCAGAAGTATTTGATTTCCTAGAACGTATCGTTTCCAACGACATAGAAGAAAAAGAAAACGGGGGGGAAAAATGAATCCTAAACACAGTAATTTGAGGTAACGGGCAACAGAGAGGGTTTTCCAGTTTCCCCTTTAACGCCTCATATCAAGTTCACGTCGCAGCTTCATACCTCGTTTCATGGAAGCTTTGAGGGAAATTGAGTGAGCGCCGTCACTGGAGAAGGCGACACAAACGAGCATTGGAAGTAGGTTCTCCCTCCCTATGACTGGGCTGGAGCCAGCGCTGTGATCACACATCTGGAGCCGCTCCAAACACGCTGTCAGATCGGGCTGACTACAGAGATGGGGGCTCCGGTTGGTGCTCAACTTTTATACGGGCCTTCTTTCCGGTCCAAAACCGGAGTATCAGTTCATGCAAGCCTTTTATGTGTTACTGCTGTCTTAAGCCTGCCTTCTGCACCTCGATCTGTAAAGTGTGCATTCATAGTCAGTTTATGCTAACCTTTTCTTAAATGTTTAATTTATTTATTTATATTAATATTTTACACATTTAGTTTTACTTAAATGTTTTTAATATTTAGAATGCATATTTAGCTAAATACTTCAGACATTTAACAAATGTTTAATACATGTATTACATTTTCAGTTTCTTAAAATTGTACATTGTAAGGGGACATTGTACAGTTATCCTAGTTAATGGTTTGATTTCAGTCAATAATGAATGTGATCACCTTTTGAATTGAATTGGACTGGATAGGAGACCTTCACATGACGCAAGCTATCTGATGACATGACTTGTTTCATTATACTGATATGTCAGACCTTTCAAAGAAACTTAAGCAGTACATTGCAGACTTGACCAAATGCCTGTTGTTCATTTGGGAAAACTCATAATACCGTGATGTTTAACTGCCATCTACTGGTAAAAATTCTGAACGTACATTTCCTAGTCATCTCAGTAAGATGGAATTTAGGGGTAAAGCATTTCTTTTTCTTATGCTACATCTACCCCTACTCCCACCAATAATATTTAAACCTTTTTTCCGCTCACATGTACACACATAAGAGAAATACCCTGTAAACCTATCCTGCATTGTACTTCAGGGAGTGCCTCTGAAGGTCATTGTTGACATTATTAGTTAATATAGTACAGAACAAAATGTGAGGAATGCTGCATGTGCTTAAAGGGAATTAATTAACTCAGATTTATTGCTCTTGGGTGGACATTGTGTCTATAATTTGATGGTTTTGAACACAGTTAAATGGCTTACAAAGACCTCTGAGTGATTTTCATCAATACACAATAAAACTCCAGTTTAGTTGGCAGCAAGTCAAAGTGACACATGACTACAGTAAAAATTCAAATACCATTTAATAAAAAAAGTGAATTAAATGTATGTGAAAATTCCTAATACACGTGCTTCTTTTTAGATAAATATTGCATGACATATACAAGAAACAAATATACATATAATTTATATATGACTGTGCACAAAAAAAGTCTAAACTAAATCTCCAGTGCAGTTATCAATGGCAGCCTCACAGCCCTTATTTCCTTTGCAGTATACACTTGAACATGGGCCTGATACAAACATTGAACATGCTTGAAATAAACTCAGAAATAATAATGTGCCTTCTGTTTAAGAAGATGCTGATTTGTTCTTTGGCATAATACAGAGAGTGACTAACGGATCATCTGAAATCTGTGTGCTATATATTTGTATATTGGCATATCAACAGAAATCTGTAGCAGTGGCTTCACAAGATCTGGAAGCGTAAATGAATAGAATGGTCTTCATGGGTCAGTTTTTGGTCTTTTTTTTTTTTTTTTTTAATACATTTTTTTAAGAATGTCAGTTTCAGAACCACAGTCTGTGTGGAATTATGACCTAGACACACTCTACTCTGAGTCCATGTTTTCTCCAGGACTATGCAGTTCTGATAGCGAGATGGTGAAGCCAGTCTCTCAGCTTAAGCTTAAGATGGCTTTGAATCCTGGGTGTGGCATTGTTTTTTCTGTCCTTGGGCATGGAACATGAATTGTACGGCACTGGGGATACAAGCATCTGCTAAATGGCTGTGTTAAGTACTTAAGTTTCCCTGGCTAAGGATTTCCGACAAACAAATCAGAATCTGCTTGTTGTGTCTTGTCCTCCACGCCCCTGCACAACAGGCACGGGACCTCTATCTCGTACGTTTGTTCGACGTCACCCTCCAGCTGTCTCCAAAGTCTTTGACATTCTTGGCTTGGCTACCATCTGACTTCATGAGGTCATTGCTCTTCCTGCCGTCAAAGTTTCCACACAGGCCGCCAATCCTCTTTTTATAGGTGTTGGGAAGGATGATTTCTAAGGAAAAGCAGAAATGTGAAGTTGGGTAAGTCCATCATAATTTACAGGGAGAAATAACTCAAATAATATTTCTCAACATATAGGAAAGAACCGTAAAGTATGTTTGTTGCATGAAGCAATCTATTGTTGTTTTGTCTATTAAGAAATGAACTTGGGGGGGGGGGGGGGGGGGGGGTGGCTTTCCTGTTTCATTTAATTTATGTTCAATTTTGCAATTTGAAATTGCTGATATCTTTAAGAGTGTGTGGGTAAGAGGGCGCCCAGTTTACCTGCTCTGCTATTGCCATCAAATTCCACAGAGAGGCCAAAGTCTGTCTTCAGGTAAATACGGGAGGAACGCTCGCGTATCTTCAGTCCTAGGAATGGAGAGAGAGGGGCGCGAATTCTCTCACCATCCAGCTAAAAGGGGGAAGGGGATGAGGAAAATTGGGAGAAAGGAAGAAAACATGTTTCAGCTGTTTTCATTTAAGCTATGATTTAAGGCGTCAGTTGTAATTTACACATTTTTAGCAATGTTTTTGTGACTGCTAGACACCGAAATAACAGTACAACAAAGATACATAACGATACAGAACCCAGATAAAATAAAGATGAAGTTTGACAATGTTTTTATTTTTTTGTTATTTTATCAATGTTCTTGCATGGGCAATGTCAGGTAAGCATGTGCCTTTACTTTTTGTATTGAGTCTGATTTTTGCATGGTAATATACGTTCATGAATAATAGAAGTGTATGTTTAATTTTGAGAAGAAAAATATAAAATAAATAATAATAGTAAACAATACTACCACTACTACTACTAGTAATTATAATAATGATACACCAAAGAGAGCAGACGCTTTATTTGATGTTTTCTACAAAAGTTGAGAGGCATGATTTTGTAAACAGAAGGGCAGTGAGATAGTTTTCCAAAGTGACTGGGACTTACCATAACCACCCTATTTTCCCTGAACTCTATGGTGTGGTTGTAGACTCTGATCTTCAGCCGTCTTAGTCGACCAGTGTAGTCATCCTCATCGCTGTCCTCATCGCTGTCCTCATCGCTGTCCTCGTCGCTGTCGTCTCTGGCCATACGACTGTCATTCTCACTGTCGTCATCATCATCGTCATCATTATTTTTCTTATTAATGCCTTCGACATAGACTTCTGGAAGATTCTGTGGCATGTCTTTTGTTCGGACCAGGATGTACGAGCCCTTTCCCTCAAAGTCGTGCTTCCTGTTATCAAATGTCCGGTACTCCGGGTCACCAGCAATAGAGCACTCGCTGAAAACTGCAGGCAGGGACGGCACACGGAAGAAAGTCAAATGACTTGTTTCAATGTTACCACCAGGGGGAGCATATGGTTTGTTTTTCATTCATTCTTTATACAGACTCATGGCCTGCTTAATTAACAGCGTAAATCAAATTCAGCCTTTTTGTCTCAGTCAGGTACAAAAGAAGTTGTCAAATATTTTGGCACTCATATTTCTTATTATTGCAGATCTCTGCAGCAAAACCACTGGGGTTCAGTGTAATACAATGTGCTCACTTAGCAGCTTGTGAATTCAGCTGGGTGTTAACAAAACTAGCAGCGTTGCCATGAACAGCCGGCGGAGGTTAGTGCCTACTTCTCATTTATATTTCTACCCCTACCCATATC
Organism: Synaphobranchus kaupii; assembly: GCA_029718625.1. NCBI lineage: Eukaryota > Metazoa > Chordata > Actinopteri > Anguilliformes > Synaphobranchidae > Synaphobranchus > Synaphobranchus kaupii. The sequence goes on along the minus strand of CM056381.1, from coordinate 76,824,522 downwards.
AGCCAGTGTTCACTATACGGTTATCAATACACTTTCAGAGAATCTACTGAAAAACAGCTTGCATGTGTTATAGGTATAAAATACTCCATTTCTATTGCCATGAATGCAATCTAAGAGACTGTTTAATGCAGCCAGTGGGAGAGATTGACGATAGATTGTCAGTAGATTAATAGATGGCTTGTTGATTCTTTAATTTAGAAATAGTGTTTCTTAAAAATGGTATAGACTGACTAGCTTATTTTGAGTTTTCTCACAAATCTCTCTCCCAGCGATGTCTATAGGCAGACATGTTAGTGCCTTAGTAGTGTAGTTCAGACTGAGAATATAATGCCTCCAAGGCCTTGGTGTTGTGATCAGCTGCAATGGAGCGACGGGACTTTCTGTACAGTAGCAGATTGCGATGATACATGTTAGAAATAGTGTTTTGGCTTGTTGCTGTACTGCTGGCATTCGATTATGTGCATTTACTTTGCAAAGAGAGATGGTTTTAAGCCATAGTTATTTCATCAGATTTCAGTCACCCATCGATTGAGGATAATCAGCAGGCTCTCTTCAAGTGAATCCAATCAACATGCATATATATATATATATATATATAGGGACATTTACAATTATTTTCTTTGCTTCCAGATTTCCAAATTGATGTTCAATGCCAGGGATTGCGACTGATATTTGGAGTAAATTTTAGTTACATTACATTACAATCATTTGGCAGACTATAATATATAGTTGGTGTTTCTATGGTGTTACTGGTAGTTGCAGAAATTCTAGCTTTCATTAGTTGCTCGCCATCTGTGGTACTTCGACTTAGATGGCATTCAGCCATGGCCATTCCTCCATTTTGACACAATGCCATCCGACATATGCTCATTACTTCACTTTTGACTGTGATTGGTCTGACTGACTATTACTTTTAATGGTAACCCATATTAAAGCAAGCGATATTGTGGCTTGAAGCAAACTATTGTAGAGACCCACTTGGTATAATTTAATTTAATTCAAATCTAAATCCGTTATATATTTAAGTGATGGTGAAGACTTACAGGTACTTACAGAAAATTAATTAATATTTTTTTTAAATCCACCATCACACAACATACTATTTTAATTATGCTCATGGGACATCCCATGTACCACTAAGGATGTGTGTACCCCTGTTTAGGAACCACTGTTGGAACCATTTGAGGGAGAATGGGTCAATTAGGTGCTCACTTGAGATCTTGCACTTGAAGTCCCCGTCATCGCCAAGTTGACAGACCTCATGGCTATCACATTCGTAGTCGTTGCATTGTATTTGCCCTCTTCCGTGTTCTCTCTTGCACGTGCACCTTTGTGTGCAGTGGCTGCCCGTCCAGAATTCGCCAAACTGATGAGACAAAATGGAAACGCCATGATGCACCATGACGCGGGTTGTCTGAAGTTCAGAGGGCATTTTCGGACTTGGGAACAATTGTAATTTCCTAAACGCGTGGCCTTCCACACCGTGACACCTCTTCTCTTTGTAGTGTATTTTTAGAAAGCGGTCTTAAGTTTGAATCTCAACTAGTCGTTGAGTAAAATAAATTCTGAGTTGCAGTAATGCATAGCGATTGGTGCACCTGGACCAAGACACACAGCCCAAAATAATTCAGTTAAATTTCAGTTGTGTAAATGGCACCAGGGTGCACCAGTTGTTGGCTTCTTCTAAACAAACAATGTAATTGGCACTGAATTTAAAGTGCTTGTTTGTAGTGTAATTGCTTACAGAGTGAATCACACAAAGAAATCAGTAGACTACACGGTCCTGTGATAAAACCTGAAACTGTAAGAAGAATCAATTGGTGGTTCCAAATTCCAGTTTAGGGCTGGGGCTTCTTACTCTATGGTTTTTTCCATCGTCGTCACGGCAGCCACAGGTCTGGATAGGGACACACTTGCCCCATTTAAGCACAAAGCCATCATCGCACATGCAGCCTGGTGTGCACGGCCTGTTGATCAAGCACCGGTCACCGTCGAGGTCATCGCAGGTTGGCTCACACCTGGGTTTGCACTCTGTGTGATGACTGTTCGCAGGACAGGAGGGAACTGAAGAGGACATAACGGTATAGCACAGTGAAGCTCAGAACAGTATTATATGGTGTATTACAATATTTGGCAGTGCAGTATATCAAATTATTTGGATTCTGACCGAGAGATTGGGTAATGCTACATAATTCTGCAAACATTTATCCCTAGCCATTATAACCAGGGCATCTATAGTTTATGTATGTCACAAATAACAAGTTGGTATGAAATTATGTCAATATAAATTGACATCTAAACACAAGAACAGAATTCAGAAGTTGGCACTCAATTTACTCAGACTTAAACGTTACCTGGTGATGTTGGCTTTGTTGGTGGCTGGGGAGTTGTTGTGGTCTGTACTGGTGGCTTGGGAGTTGTAGTGGTCTGTACTGGTGGCTTGGGAGTTGTTGTGGTCTGTATTGTTGTCTGGGGAGTTGTTGTGGTCTGTACTGGAGGCTGTGGAGTTGTAGTGGTCTGTACTGGAGGCTGTGGAGTTGTTGTGGTCTGTACTGTTGTCTGGGGAGTTGTTGTGGTCTGTACTGGAGGCTGTGGAGTTGTAGTGGTCTGTACTGGAGGCTGTGGAGTTGTAGTGGTCTGTACTGGAGGCTGTGGAGTTGTTGTGGTCTGTACTGTTGTCTGGGGAGTTGTTGTGGTCTGTACTGTTGTCTGGGGAGTTGTTGTGGTCTGTACTGGAGGCTGTGGAGTTGTAGTGGTCTGTACTGGAGGCTGTGGAGTTGTAGTGGTCTGTACTGGGGGCTGTGGAGTTACAGTGGTCTGTACTGGGGGCTGGGGAATAGTAGTGGTCTGTACTGGTGGCTGTAGAGTTGTAGTGGTCTGTACTGGTGGCTGGGGAGTTTTAGTGGTCTGTGCTGGGGGCTGGGGAATAGTAGTGGTCTCTACTGGTGGCTGGTGAGTTGTTGTGGTCTGTACTGGAGGCTGTGGAGTTGTTGTGGTCTGTACCGGTGGCTGTGGAGTTGTAGTGGTCTGTACTGGTGGCTGGGGAGTGTTGGCCGCAATGAAATCTGTCAGAAAGAAATTAAGGCACCTTAAAAACAAGTACTGTTGTAATTTGAAGTGCAACTAGCCCAGTTGCTCCAGATAAAGCACTGGATGGGGAAAAAAAGGCCAAATGTGACTAGGTATTTAAATATTCCTGGCTCTAATTCCCTCTTAGATTGCGGTTTCTAGTTTACAATGTACATTAAATATTATGCTGTAAATCAGAGTAGTCTAAAAAGCTGGACTGTGAACTCTGATTGTGGAACAGAACTCTCATAAAACAGCCACATGAATCTGGTTCAGAAAACTCCAGTGAACTGCAGTGTGATTTACTGCATCCCTCTTTTTAAGGCTGGTTTTGTGGTCTCATTTCTCTGTGTGAAATAACAGGTCTTCCTCTACCTGCACATGTCCCTCGGTAAAGAGTGACATCATCCAACGCCACATCTGAGAGAACCGTAGTCCCTCTCCGTCCTTCAAAAATGATCTGGGAACAGATAAACATGTCTGATCATGTCTGAACATGTCTTTACTTTTTATACACATAACTCAATGATGTCCGACGCTCCATCTACATAAATTATTGTATCGTCTTAAATGTAGTTTTGCATATTTTGTAGAAATGACTAAAATGTGTTCTTAAAAAATTGACAAATGATTAGGATTTGGCAATATATTTAAAATGAATCGTATATGTTTACATATACTATGCGTTAACTATAAATTCCTTGATTATTGCTTCCTTGAAGATATTTGTCAAGGATTAATTTATGGTATGAGTAATTTTTTCTCTTTTCTGAGATGGTGTGTGCTTTTAGAGGGTTAGGGCGTGAGGGGAACACTCACGTGGAAGGCTCCGGAAGCGTTCACGTCCACCTGCGCCAGGTGCCAGGCGTCCCCGCGGTCGTTCCGGCGGGACCACAGCCTCTGCGTGACCCTGCCCTCCTGCAGGTACACGGTCAGGCCCATGGTGTCGGCCGTCCCGTATATGTGGTACCAGAACTGCAGGCACTGTGGGCCCGAGTCGGAGCACTCGGAACTGAGGAGGCGGGCCGTGTCCCCGTTGTACACGCCGTCGCCCTCGATGTACATGTAGTGCCCAGTGCCTTTCGGTAGAAAGGGAACACATGCAGTTACTGTACGGTCTTTAAATCATTTACCTTATATATTTACCTTTATATTTTCCTGTGCAACTGGGATGCAATAGCTCTTACTTGTCCTAGTATCCCCTATACAGTAGTATAAAATACTATGAATACCTTAAGTAAAACATTTTCTTAACATCAAATAAACCAAAAAGAAAAAAAGATTTATAAATGTGGCTTCCGATCAGCTCACAAGCTCACCTCTGGTTGTGTGGTCGAAAGACGGTCCGGTCAATGAAGTCGGTGTGCGGCCACTTTGCCTCGTCCAATCAAAACTGTCCGTCAGCAGCTGGTTCCACGCACAGAGGTCACTCTCAAAGTTGCAATCAAGGCTGCAGACTGTACGGTGGAATATTTTGAGTGAAATTTTGATCCGATTTAGCAAATGCAGCTCATTACACATGGTTTTTAAAATGGAGATATTACATAATTATATGTAGAGAAGGTGCATGCTCACAGAAATGCAATACACTATGAACTATTCTACGATCTGTGCCCCTGCCAGTACAATCCATGCCTTTGCAAAGATATTTCAGTTTTCAGTCAAAATTTCTGAGACGTTTGTCCACGGTACCTGGGTGTGGCATGTCTTGTCCTCCACCTGCTGAAGGAGCGACCGTGGTGACCAGTCCCATAGGTGGTGAACCTGTTTGGCATCGGGAAGAGAGAAAACCACAGAAACAGTTGACATCTTTGCGTAATTCTAGGCAGGGTATGTCAACATGAAGCAACAATGATGTTCACTTTTGTCATACCCTACAAGACACTTTTGTAAGGACTGGAGGTCTTGCGGATCATATTTTGAATAAATTAAATTATTTATTGGTTTATATCCTAATCATTGGAGGCCCATTGAGATTTAAAAAGTGGCTTGCTGACAGGCACAACAGTGGCCCAAAAAGAGTATTTTCTTTTTTCGCATTGAATCGCATTATTCTTTTTGCTGAGCACCTGGAGTCAATTCTGGATGTGAGTACGCCTCTGTGACACTACAACACTGGCCACTCATCATACCACCTGCAGACCCACCTGAGCACATTCCATAATGGATAGACAAATCATCAATGGCCACATCCGATCGCTGGTCTGAGCCCCGTTTTCCCTCAATGATGAGCTGAGGAGGAAAACAACCGAAACAACTTTTGATATAACTGCGTTATACTGGATGCTACACAATTTGCTTGGTTCACCCATCCAAACTCAGAAATTAATTAGTATTGTGTCAAGTGAAAATTTAACTTTACACAGATTATAGCAAACTGTGAACAGGAACCTTTATTTTCTTGTGTGCAAAACTTTAGTCGTTAAATTGGAAGTTGGAACTTTTAATTGCTTTCTTTTGTGCTCAGATGTGTGTTTGCATTTCTTCCTTTGTTATACATCCTTAAGCAAAAATTGCACCTAACCTCAAGGCTTTTAAATAACCCTTTGGTACAAGAATCGTGGATCCACATGAATGAAGAGTAGTTATCCCTCAAAAATAGACTGTGCCTATGAACTAATAACTCCCAGGTCAAGCATGCTATACTTTCATAATGATTTTTGTCATTATACTCAAGAAAGAGTCAATAGTTTGGTTGAGGTTATTCTTACTATTGAAATGTATCTTCTTTTCCAAAACATTATTTTCTTTTTATTGAAATGCATTGGAATATAAAATGGAACTAAGACCAGCATGTTTGACATGGGAGCTATTTGTTCATTTGTGCAAAAATGTTTAACGTGTAAATGGTTTCATGACTGAGATTCACCTGGAATGGTCCGGAGACGGCTATATCCAGCTCCGCCTTCTTCCATGCATTGCCCTGGTTGTTGGTTTTTGACCAGACCTTGGTGGCCTTGGAATCGTGCAGCTGGTACATGGTCAGCGCCATGGCGTTCGCCGAGCCGTACATGTGGTACCAGAACCGCAGGCAGTGAGGCCCAGTCAGTTGGCAATGAGGGCTGAGCATGCGGGCGGAGTCACCTTGGTACACGCCATCGGCCTCAATATACATGTAAGAGCCACCTGGATAACAGTTGTTAAAAACACATGGTTCAAAGTGTATGTTCTGGCATTATTAAATGAGCATGGAAATGATTAACTAGCTAACCTGTTGAAGTTATATAACTGGTTGGCCATTAAGTACATGCCTACCTAATCAAGGCTCTGTAGCTACGTGGTTGAATAAGATAAATCCATGGTAATAAATTAATCAAGGGTGTTATGTTCAACTGGACAGGTGATTAAAATGGCTTGTTGAGAAAATAATTGACACTGAGGGCTGTCAAGTGGCACGTCCTGCTAGTGCACTGTTAAACGATGTGTAGCACAGTTCTAAACCTGACTATGCCCGTGTTTCCTGTGGTATACTGCATAACTCAGGGATGGTGTACTCTCTGCTGCACCACGCATACTACTCCCGTGCTTGACTAGTGACCTGCACAGGGGAAAGAACTGGTGGTTCTGTGCATTGCAGGGATCACAAAGAGGGGAACCTGCGCCCCCTACAGCTGAAATCCTGTATAGAAGATGAACGCCCACTCACTTCCTGTGGTGTGATCATGGGACGGCCCAGTTAGCTCAGTGAGGGTGGGTCCTTGTTGTCTCAGCCAATCAAAACTGTCCGTTAACATCTGCTCCCATCCACATTTGCCGCTGTCAAAGCTGCAGTCCAATGGACAAGCTAAGAGAAGAAAACCAAGAGAGGGGCTCAGGCATCACCATGCATAGGTAGGTTGAATCAAATAAAGCAACACTATAGAAACAGACTTAAAACACAAACCCAGGAGCTTACCTGCACGAGACGGAGTTGTAGTTGAAATGTCTGTTGGGGTGGGTTTGAAATTGGCTAGAATAAAAAATGCATATACTATTGATGAGTGAATTCAAGAAAGAATAGCTTTTAAAAAAAATAATAAATTCAATTTAAGCTTCTAAACGTCATTTTTGTGCAGTCAAATAAGGTTTATAAAGCTTTTTTTTATTTTTTATAACTGAATCGGTGCCCTCTGCCGCACCACTGCTGTCCTGCTCTCCAGCCACTGTGATCAAAGCTTGTATTCATAAAGCATCTTAGGAGTGCTGACTTAGGATCATTACTTTCATTTAGCATATGCTCTCATCCAGATTAACCTGACTGAAGACATTCCCAGATCAGTAAGAAAAGATGCAGTGTCACTAAAGCACTAGGCCAAGTTAACTATGCTAACCAAGAACCAAAGTACAAAATCTAAATGCATACAGACTGCGTCCATAACAAGCCCTAAGAAGAAATGTAAAACCATAAAAATATAACCTAAAACTGTAAAAAATGCCATAAAATGAATGAGTACAGAAGGTAGGACTGCTATGGGGGTGGTAATGGGTGGGAAGCCAAGGTATACTCTGAAGTTCATTTCGCTACTGTGGGGCTAGTAGTACAGACAGGTATTGTGACTTGGACAAGAGACCATGCAGGGAGACGAGAGTCGGTCACCTGAAGGTTACAGAATGGAGAGATGTGACTGGGCTGTAGGGTTTGATTGATTTGTGTGGTGCAGCTGTTCCATTCGCGGCCCTGTAGGCTAGTTTAGGCTTTTAGCTCATAGTGGGAATGATTAGGATAATGGACAGGCCTGATATGAGATGCTTTATGAATACAGGCCCGATTCTGTTTCCCTCTTTCGGGACTGTGACTTACCACAGACAGTGTTCTCCCTCCATTCGCCGAGCTGTACCCCGGCCAGCTCGCAGGCCGCGACGTAGGACTCCAGGGAGGTGCAGAGCTGTCGTGAGTTACCCTGAGTGGCGCAGTGGTCATACATGCAGCTTTTTACGTATAGCTGCACGGGCACAAATTCATGACAGGCCTTGAATATGTCTTCATAGAGCACACCGCACTCCTGGTAACCCTCATTCTCCAACTGGGGGTCACATGGAGCTGGTGCTGGGGCACTGTCCGAACATCTGAAATAGAACACAGTAAGAATTTTTATAATTATTTTATTTTTCAAAATTATTATTTTGGTATAATTGATATTAGGATTTATGTTAGTGTTTAGTTCATTGCTGTCACCCTAATCTCCCTAAAATATCACATAATCTTAATTGTAAAAAAACCTCACCAAAAGAACACTGCAATAAACTTGCAATACCACATTGTTACATAGCCTAAGTATGGTTGATATCCGAAAACCTTTACGGTTATAATATACATTTTGGTACAAACATCTGTTATATAAACAACTTAACTATATTGTTGGACATCTGCAGACACAGCACGCCATACTTTATGGATACTTGCTAAAATTTATATATATGGAACATATATACGCCAAACTGTTTGGCTAGCTCAGTGTTGATGTAACTAGATATTCCATGTAAAATAAGTGTTGTTTATCATACATTTCAGCTTTTGCAATCACAAGTTGATATAGATTTATTTAAGCTAGCTGCCATGGTATAAATTTAGAACAGTGATCAGACTGGAACTACTGGAACTACTTGCCACAGGTGTGCGGTTATCAGTTTTAAACACAAACCTTCCAACCAATCAGAATCGAGCATTCACCCAGACCATGGTGTAACCTCTAAAAAATCCCATGACAAAGCACTTACTGCCACTCGTCATCCTTGACTCTCCAGCTGTTTCCAAACACGTCCGCGCTGCTAACAATCTCGCCGTCCGGCGTCAGGAAGTCATCAAATTGGCTGTAGGAGTAGGTGCCGCACAGGCCGCACATCTGCCCTCTGTACCGCTCGTCGATCTGCACAAACAGCCTGTGGTCCCCGTCGAACAGGAGCTGCAGGCCAAAGTCCGTGTCCACCTGGACATACGATCCCATCAGGAACACCTTGACTCCTCCCATTGGTTCCGTGGGGAGCTGCCTCAAAGCTCCATTCACCTGTGCGATACAAGCGGTCGGTGGGAATTTGTTAATTTTTAAGACGTGAGGCAATTTATGTAAAAGCCGTAAATTGTAAATTAATATCTACACCAGCAGAAGATCAGCACTTACATAAACCTCCTTGTTCTTCCTCAGGGCCAGGTGAAGGCCCTGCACTTCCAGAGCGACGGAATTCAGGGCCGACCAGGCCGGGTTCCCGCGGTTCTCGTTCCTGCCAGTCACCGTGAATTGGACGGTGCCGTTGCCGCACGTCTTGGCCAGGGTGTAGTTGCAAGCCCCCTGGAAGTTGTAGAGCTTGCCGTTGTAGGTGAGGTAGTGGGGGTCGCCGAACACGTGGCAGGTGGCGACGCTGGAGGCGAGGCAGCCGACCGCGCCGTCCTTTACCCCGCAGACCTCGCCCTGGCCGCAGGACACCGGGGAGCACTCCACCGTGCCCTGTCCCATGCACTGACACTGCGTTTCACAGTCTCCCTCCATCACTGTGGCTCCTCTCTGTGGATCACATCAAAAAAATCAGCTCAGTGTCACCAAAACCACCAAAGCATCACTGATGTTTCAAACACACTGGAAAAAAATGTAACCTGACAAAAGGTTCCAAAACCCTCACAAAAACCCTAACCAAAACCTGCTGTTACATATAGTACTCCTCCAGTATTATTGCTGTTGCATAATTGTTCTTTGCTTCCAGTACACATATGACACATACAGAGGGGATGAAGAGACACTGATACCTCGACATGCTGTCCGTTGATCCAGCAGCCGCAGTCCTCTGCTGGGACACACTTGCCCCCGCTGAGCAGGAAGCCGGGGTCGCAGTCGCACCTCTCCTCGCAGACCCCACAGCTCATGGGGGTGTCCTGGTCTGAACATGTGGTGGGGCATCCGCTGGCGCAGTCGTTGTAGTGGCTGTTGGCCTGGCACACGAGGGCTGAAATAGAGACGAGACCAGCTGCCATTATCTGGCCATCTGTCACTTACAGATACAGCGGTGATAAAGGCAGTATTTGCTACACCAGGAAACTGGAGCAGCAAGGAACGAGTGAAGCCTTTGTGGAATACTTAGTGGGCAGAAATGCAATGGTCGATGGCTTGATGAACCAATACAAATTCTTGGCTGAGGAGAAAACGACTCGAAACAATTGAGCAACGTACGGCAGACGGTGGAGTTCCTCCAGGGTGGCAGGGTGATCCCGGCGCTCTGGCATGCCGTAGCGAACGTCTGGAGCGCCTCGCACAGGGCTTGAGGGTCACCACCAGCGGCGCACATGTCAAACACGCAGCTCCTGAAGAAGGCCTCGGCGGCGATGGCGGAGGAGCAGCCGGCGAAGGGGCTCTCCTTCGACAGGATGACACCGCAGTTGGACTCGCTCTCGTACTTGGCCTCTTCCGCAAGGGGGCAGCGGTGCGTTTGGCCGGGGGCCGCGCAGGTGTCCCCCGCGCCCTGCCAACTCTGGCCCAGCTCGGCGGTGTCTGTCGCGCGTGAGCCGTCGGGCTTGGCGTAGTCGTCCTCCGACAGTCGGTTGAAGTTCCCGCACAGACCGCACACCTGGTCGGCATACAGGGCCGGGACCTTCACTTGCACACCACTGGTGGCATCGTACGAAACCATGAGCTCGAAGTCCGTCTCCAGGATGACTGTTACCCCAGCACTGCTGATCTTCACTGCACCGTTGTTCAGACTCAGCGGAAGGCTTCTCCAAATTCCATTTACCTTGAAGGGGTGAAGGGAGGACAAAAACATGCATATATGTTATCATTTTATTCATAAGCTTTTCTAACAGGAATTGCAATGTCCTGTAATATGTCACAAAGTCAGAAGCTTACTTCTGTATCAGGAAAAATGTTTTGGTTGAATAATGTACAGTGCAGTCCAAAAGTATTTGTACAGTGGCATTTTTCTTTGCTGTTGTTTTGGTTAGATTAAGCTGTAGATGACGCTGGACAGTATGGAACACATGGTTGGCTAAATGGCTGTAAGCCATCAAGGGGGCAATAAACAAGCCTCAAACCATCGTTCTGCTGACAGATATGCCACAGATGAATGGATGAATCACTTTAAGGGTTGTTTCTCCTGATTTTCCTATTGAACTCTATTGGACAGTTTGAGAGGAAGTGGGTGTCCTGGCTTGGGGCTGACACACAGGATGCAGGCATTTGGGCACGTGGGTTGTGATGATAAAAAGCAGACACTCACCATGACTTTATGAGCCTCCCGCTTCAGTAGTGACACCGTGAGGCCTTGGAGGTCCACGCTGACCTGCTGGATGTAGGAGGCGGAGTCACCCCGCTGCTCGTTTTGGGCCTCCACCCGGAAGAAGGGAACGGGCGCCGGATCGGTGCACACTTGTGCCAGGACGTAGTTGCAGGGCTCCGCGAAGCTGTAACTGGCCCCGTCGAAGGTCCTGACGTGCGGTTCGCTGTCGAAACTGCAGGTGCCAGAGGTGTTGGGGAGGCAGACCGGCGCACCGCCGCTGCTCATGCAGGTGTGGTCCTCCGAGCAGGAGGCCGGGGAGCAGGTCAGCTGACCACCCGGTGCGGAGCACGCACACTGGGTTGTGCATGCGTCATCGGCCCAGAACTCACCCTGGGCACACTGTTCACCTGCGGGATTCCACAAAGAAACAAACAGTCAGCTATATATATGAAAAACAGGAATGAGCTGGCCTTATCAACCCTATTATGGATGGTGCTACCAGGCACTATCAATCAATAACTAATATAAAACAATAAAAATCTGGTCAGTTCCAATCAGTGAGTCAATGCCAACTAAATTTTTTTTACGTTTCATGATGCCTCACTCCCTTATTGGTAATATATTGTTATTTCGATCCACATCCAAGCAGTACCAAATCATTAAACTCCCACAAGTTACAGCAAACAACTGGGACACTGCTGAAGCTGATCCAGTTTTGTCTGGTTTTAGAAAAGATCCTGGAACTTTATCAGCAATGATGCAGGAACTGGAAGGCTGAAGGAACAGGGAAGGGCCTACCGCATGAACAGGGAAGGCTGAAGGAACAGGGAAGGACCTACCGCACGGTCCTTTGTGTACTGCCACGTTGTCAATGGTTACATCTCCATCTTCAGGTAGTCCCAGGTCTGCCTCAAAAACCACCTGTCAAAGTTTGCCAAAAACAACCTTAGATGCCTCAGTGACATATGCTGCATGTCATATTTCCATATTATTTACTATCAAATTTGCCTGTTTATATGATAAGTAAAGACTTAACAATATAACCAACAATATAGGACCTTATAGAGCTTTAAGGCCAACAGCACATCTGGATTTGAACATAAGGAATTGATAAGAGGACACTGTTGGATCCTGTAAAATGGTGAATACTCATTTTCTGCGAGGGGGACAGTGTACCTGGATGCCATTTTTAGCGTTGGACAGAGGGATGACCACTTGCTGCCAGGATCTATCAGCAGTGGCCTGTGAAGTCCAGATCTCCGTCTCTGCCTCGTCATCCTTTATCAGAACTCGGAGATCTGTTCCGTTCGACCCAGGCGCTCGGTACCAGAACTCCAGGCATCCCACGTCGGGGAGGTCGAGAGGTTCACTCTCCAAGCGGGACAGTCCAAAAGGGTTCAAAAGGCTGTTCTCACGGAGGAGATAAGATCCCTCTGGAAAAACCACAGCAGAACAAAAAGAGGGGCTGAATCTGAAATCAGCCAGTGCTCGACCAGTGATAAAATATCGGTACATAAAAACAGAACAAAAAGAACTTAATTATCTAAATCAATATCACTTTGCAATAGGAAGATATACACAGGTGTGGCTGCAAGCCTTACATGTCTGTCTGTTATTAACACAGGTGATTCTTAGCATTTCATTCATTATATTACAAAGACCCAATAATGAGCTATGCCTTCATTGCTCATAAAAGACCACGCAAAAACCCATGATAGTTTTTTGTTTAATTCACAAGTTTCGGAAATGATTAACTGCACCTGGTTTATGTTTAGCCAACTGTGTCCAATGCAGAAGCATTACCTGTGCTCACTTCAGACTAAATGATTTGAATTATAAAAGAAAGGGACTTAATTTTTTCCTAAATCATTTCCTAAAATGCACAAACACATCTAGAAGCAATTAGAAAAAGTTGGGCAAAAAGGAATCCGCTACTAATGGGTTAATTAAACTCGCCCGCTTGTCGTATTGTGCAAACCAATGACACTCATCAAATAAAAGCTATTTGTTTCTCACTGTTGTGGCTCAGTTGTAGTAACACTTTGAAGAACGGCGATATACTTCAATATTTTGTCCCCTATTTTATCCACTCTGAAATGCCTGTGGTCCATTTTGTCAATGAAGTGGGTGCTCTCTAGCTAAATGGCCTTCTGGAGTGCAACGGGGGATAAAATGTGATTATGCCGTGCTGTGTAGCGGCTGTGCGGTGCTTTGCGTCAGCAGATTTCTTTGAGTTCTAGTGTGGACTGTGGACTGATTGTTACACCACTTCACTGAAGAACAGAATTGAGGAAACCTGTTCAACTCAAAGGACACAATGGCTGATGCCACAGATAGATCCCATATATATACAGTATAGTGGAGGTCTGCAATTAAGGGTTGCATACGTCCTTTAGGTAGCATAGAGAAATTACCTGCTCCTTGTGCCGTTTTGATCCACCCAACGTGAGTCCACCCACAAAATGGATTCTGGTCACTGTTAAAGTCGCACTTTGTAATGTATTCTAAAAAAAACAAACAAACAAACAGAAAAAAAACAGGAAAGAAATGGTATCAGACCAAGAAATAAGAAAATGAAGGAAATCAGCTGCACACTCAAAATGTCAAACAATCTGCCATCTCTGGAGGATTTTGTACACGCATCACAAGGCCTGTTTTTGTCCGAAGTTACTGTAGCAGGAAATTGGCGGTGTTGAAATGGACACTTTAATTAGCGAAGCAAATGGCGCAACGACTGAACTGTAAATCCCATTTTGTGAGTTACCCCTTATTTTTTAAACTGGCAGAACTAAGAACAAAGAAACATTATTTGTATCATTGAGATACACTACAAATACAGCTTTATCGCCAATATCAAAATTTAACAAGAGGTCATACATGAAGAATGCATATTTTACTGTATGTCATCTACTGTATATACAGCGCAGTTAATGCAGAGGGATCTTATATAAAACACATAAAAAAAGGATCTATATAAAAGGCTATAGCTTTTCCACACCTGCATTTGGATTCCAGGTTGGAAGAGTTACTGATGAATTTGAGTCATCGAATCTGTGACATGGAAAAAAGGAAAAGCTATTACAGATTACAGATATTACAAGTGACATTGCATATAGAACAACTCTGTTGCTGTCCGTGATCACACTGGAATCTCTTATGAGTTATTGTCTATGCGGTTTGTTTTAGTTGTCGCACGTGGGTAAAACGTTGCTTTAAGGTGAAGCCGTTTCTCACGTGCAGGGAAAGAGAAAATTCAGAACAAAGAGCAGCAGCAACAAAACCACAGCGGCAGCTCTGATACCGGCGAATAACCGCGGGATCGATGGCGGATCGATGGCAAACCGAGGCATAATCGAATGGGCATCCTCCAGGTGGATCGATGGCCCGGGGTCTCAGTCCATTATCCCGCTCACAAGTATTGGAGATGGCATTGGAGATTGACAGTCACAGACAAAGTGAGGTAGATAAGGGACGAAAAGGAGGGAAATAGAAGCACGGAGGAGAGAGAGAGAGAGACAGAGAAGGAGAACGGACAGAGGGAGTAAAGAGTAGGAGAGCGCGAGAGACGGGGGGGGAGTAACAGAGAGAGGTAGTAGAAGATACAGAGAGAGGGTGTCAGGAGGGAATTGGAGGCAGAAAAAGAGAATGAGAGAGGGGCAGACCCACCCTGTGTAGGCCCCTGTCTGTGAGAGACAGAGAGCTACTGCGAGGAGCAGCTTGAGTGGTGAGCTTCTGGCCATGTTGTCGCCTCACGCCGCGGCAGAATCTGAGCAGGGGGAGGGCGCATCACCTTTTCAAGGCTCTGGGACAGGGGGCGGGAAGGGCGCAGATGGCCATAAAACCCACTGAAAAGGGGCGTAGCTGGAATTACTTAATCATTTGATTTATCGTCATTTTATCAATCCGCCACTTTATTGTGCTTCTCAAACACAGGTACACATACCAATTATAGTGTACATAGGTAGCATGTTGCCTCTGAAAGAATAATTTTTATATTTAGCAGTTATCGTTATCATAGTGAAATCCCCTTTACTTACCTTACTCAGAGGGGTTATTATGTAATATGCGGCCAAATATCTGCAACCGATCATATTATTCTTATTTCGGTTTCAAACAATGATAGGACATTTTAAAACCAAAACACCTAACTTTATAGCAAGAAGTTTACTTCATCATTTGTTCCTGAGGAAGTCTTGTGGTTTTATGGGAAGTTATTCACCTGTTCCTAATAGAGATTACGACATAAAATTAACAGTTGCGACATTCGCTTTTGCTGTGGGGCATTTACATGAGTGTGGATTAATGTTTAAACACGGGTATATTTGCTCAGGTGTTTGGGTTGACGTTTAAGTTTTGGGAACTTGTGGTGCAGCTCCATACCTGGCGACTGCGCCACGAGGTGAAAGAAAATTACTGGAACGGGAGCTTTTCCTCGATAAATCCTCCATTTGTGTTCAGTATGTTTATTGAAAGCAAAACGTCACCCCCACATAAAATAGCCAGAACATCAATCATGTCTTGATCGCCCCGATCTTTGTACAATTATTTCAAAAGCATTATTTTACAGCTTCATTGGCTCTGGCTTGAGATCCTCCCATGACCCAGAAAATTACATTTGTTTGAGATGAAGGTTAGGTACATAAATTTAACACCATATAATGAGGACAAAATGGAGGAATAAAAAAAAAGAAAAGCATTTCCATATAGGCACCGGGAATGTGTTAACCACCTCCCCTGTTTAATGGATAATCTGGCTGGAGAAAACTACAGACTATTGCAAGATGGTAGATTGGAAGGAAAAGGACAGGCCATTTATTGCATACCACGAGGAATGGTCATTGCACAAAAAGGATTTTTTTTTTGCAATTAACATAAAAGGACGGTAAAGTACTGTGCAACATAACACATAAATAGATTTAGAATCAATAGATCATTTTTTATATATACATTTTTACATATAGAGGGCATAGAACAGGACATACATACTTTTTTTGGCAATGGTTAGTGATATTAATATGAAGAATGTGAGATGTGTGGGTAATTGTAATTTGTGCAGCTATCACCAAGTAATGCGATGATTGGGTATAAGGGGAGGATCTCAGATAGTTTGCTCATGACCTCTGACCAGACGTTTTGGACATATGGGTAGAGCCAGAGAACAATGAAGTCATCATCTATTGAGGTTGGGCAGTGTGAACATGTATTACTTTGGGTGAACACGTGCCCCAAGATAATAGTTAGTGGAGGGCGAAGTGCCTCAGGCGGTAAGCAGCGGCGGCGTGAAGCGGTAAGCAGTAGTATTCATATGGTATAGACTACGCCTGACCTGGTGAAAACATGACTGCACAATGCCTATTTTGTTAAATAGCACCAACGCGCCTTTTTACCCCTTCCATGGAGATCTGAGTCTGATCGATTTTTCTCAGAAAAATTCTGTTTGCGGAGTTGCTCATGAATTCATCAGAGGGAAGCCATGGGGCCCTATCTTACACCCGGCGCAAAGCGGCGCTAACGCAAACGCAAGTGTCTTTGCTATCTTACACCCGGCGCTAGGTCCATAATAACGCCTAACGCTTACACCGTCAAACTAGCATGTTTGACGGCGTAACTCTTGCACCATCATTAGTGAACTGGGCGTGTTGGTCTTAAGATGAGGAGTGGCCAGGATTATTTTTGGCGTATTGCTATCTTGAGCCAGCAGAAAGCGCTAGAACCACCACAAACCTGGTCTAAAGTCATGTCGCAGTTGTTTACATGCTATTTTAAGGGTGCATATAAGTGCGTCTACATAGGCGTGTGCACAACGCGCATACCCTCCTGTCTGTTACACACAGGGGCGTGCACAGGCATGACTAAAATATCTAGATCACAATGTGAAATATTATTATTGTGTAGGCTATATCAAAAATGCATAATAATAAAAGGTTCCATAGGTCCACATACCTTTCCCTCAGCGAAGGGAAACAATGCCACATTACATTGCTCTCAGCCCACTCCATCAACATCCAGGCGATGTGCGATGGTACGGGACAATGGCTATCCATTAAAAAGGAGCTGATAACACCTATAGCTATCAAGCCTAATGCGCGAATTGTCTTTGCACCTAATGCGTGAATTGTCATTCAATGGAAAACTCGCGCACGGCAATAGACGGACATTTAAGTTCTGAAAATGCGCTTCAGATGTCATTACAATACAGCTCTGTTTATCTATGAATACAGCCTGTAAGTAAATAGAATGGTTTGTGACTGAAAAAAGTTCAAAACCTTGTCCAGTGAATATTGCATTTATTGTTTTTCAAATAGCCTAGGCTACAGCGAATTCGCTGTGCATAAGGTTTTTTTCGATAGCCTATGGTTAAAAAACGGAGATGTCACCATGTTAACTAAATTGTAACCTTAGCTGTTCTTCGTCCTTCATATTTTTTTAAATTACAGTGACCAGGTTTCCATACTCTCACCGTTTAAAACCCAGCTGATTTCACCCGTTATTCATTAACTGAACAAAACGATTTTAAAGAGAACTAAGCGTCTAATTAGAAACTAAAACAAATTTGCAGCACGTTACACAATTAATTCACAATTAATTTTAATGCCATTCTCTGCACGTGAGCTGCATGTTCTGTTTCCCCTGCTGTAAGTCGCACGTTTAACGGTCTTCCTGGGAAAGTGGATTGTTTTAAAGGATTACGCTACGAGTAAAACAGGTTGGTCACATTTCCATAAACAGGACATTATTAAACAAGGGGAAATATGCGTGAACTTATGGGTTGCGAACCTGACAGCTTTATTGTATGGCTATTTAGTGTCATCATTAAGGCAAAATAACGGTATGTATGTTATTAATCAATATTAGCCTACTATGCAGGTAGCCTAATGAACTTTGGATGAAGCTTGAACTTCGAGAACTCCATGAGAACAGCCTCTTGGAATTGATGTTTGACACCTTCATTGCATAATCAAACGAAATTCGCTGAACAAGCAGGCTAATTTGGCGTTTTCTAAGGTGAGACTGAAGCCATTGATAGCTTATTCTCAGCTGTTGCAGGTCCTTTTAACGAAATTTAACCGCACATATTTTGTAAAATAACAGCCCTGTCTGGAATTACCGGGAACTCATAGGCTAATGGTTAGTCCGAATAATATTGATCATACTCCATTTAGCCTATTCCTTGATCACACTAAACACGCACGAGCATGTCTGTTTCGCCATCATAAGCAATCCGCCAAGGTGGAAAAGCAGGCTTTTAAAGGGAATGGGATATGACATTTTGATTGGTTTATTGAATGTCACGCCCAAGACACACCTATAATTAATGAAGCGACTAGGTTCAGCCCAGTTGCGCCATGCGCCGTGCTTAGCGCCAAAAAAACACGCCGTTAAAATAGCAAAAGTGGACTTGGACACGCCCTAAATGGACTTAGCGCCATGCGCTTAGACTAAGCGCCAAGATCGCCAAGATAGGGCCCATGGTGTGTGTGTATATATGTATACATAAACACACAAAAAATAGAACTAATTTCTCTTAATTCATTATTTGTTTTCTTGTAGAGCTAGATATGACTTACTGAAGTTAATCTGATTAACTGTTTTTCTGAAACGTACAAAGTAGTGCTCCACCTGAAATTATTATTATAATTATAATATAAACCTTTATTTAACCAGGCAGGTCACTTAAGAACAAATTCTTATTTACAAGGATGGCCTGTCGAGGGCAGATAAAATATAAGCTTTTGGTTGATTGCTTATCAATAACCTTCTTAGCAACCACACTACCGCCCTTAAAACATTCCAATACAGCTGAATTATTGGATTGTTTTATGAACCCTTATCTGTATAATTGGTTTTGTACAACACTGCTGTAACATTGCTGCAATGCAATATTACTGGAGGGGCACAGATAATTCTATAATTTGTTGTTTTTCTTTGACTAATATTTGTTGCACACCTCCATAGAATTACAATAATGATATGTCACGCCATTGTTTCTTGATAGCAAGAATAAAAACACAAGCACAAATTAATAACAAATTATATTTTCCACTGATCGGTGCGCACGTGTATCATTTTGCTTGTGTCACAGTGCAAGTGCGCGAGCACATTTACATAACAAAAATGTGCTATTTATGTTTTTTTTTTATTTTTTAAAGAAGTGTTCAAAGATAAGCAGTTTGTGGGCCGTGTGACATAATGCCCGCTGATCTAAAACAGAATGTTTCTCTTTCCCTTCATTTAATGTGTGTCAAAATGACAAAGCGCTACCAAACCAGGGTGAGGACAGGAGAGATAAGAATGAGCTGAGAAGGTGATAATGAATTTCTTTTCGGCCTTATCTTTTTCTCAGGCATTTGCTCAAGATGTTCCATCAAGCATCAGCTTCAGAGATACAAACGGCAGGGTGCTGGGACTGGCAGGTGAAACAGGTGAAACCTCCAACAAAAGCTCACTTTACAGACACTCGGGGTGCCCAGAGCTTATTCCAGGTTTTTGAAAGTGATGTACAGCCTGGGTCTATTTCAGGACCATTACCTACAACCCACACCTGTGTTAATGGTTAAACTTTGCACAAACTGGGGCGAACATCATACCTACAATCATTAGAGATCAGGGTAGACACTCAAAACACACAGCCATTCATCCAGTTTGGTCAAAGTAGGCTAGTACCTTCTAATTGGTAATAAAATAATAAACTCATTAAGACACAAAAGTTCAATTTATTTAGACAAATACAAATTACAGTGCCCACCAGAATTATTGGCAACCCTGGAAAATATGAGGTTGCAAATTTAATAAAGCAAATAATAAAGCTAAATATCCAGTGTTGATTCAACTCTAGCAGTGTACACATGAGCCTGCTCTGGCCAGATTAGGCTCATATGTACAAAAAAGGTTGTAAAAAACACTGGAAAATATGAGAAACATCTTTAATTTAGGTAAAATTATTCAAAGAATAAATTGTTCATAAAAAGATTTTATAAAAAAAAAAAAAAAAGTCACAATTATTGGCAACGCTAGAAATAGTTTTTAAGCACACCTGAGTCTTTAGGATCTATCTATGTGGTCAACTTCCTGTTTCACTGGGGTATAAATAATTAGGTGACACACGGGACAAAACCCTTTCGTCATCCATCAAAATGGGGAGGATCACACAAATTAAATGAGACAAACATGACTTTCATAAATGAGGCAATGCCTATAGAAAAAGAGCGTAATGTCTGAAAGTACCTATTTTGAGCACTAGGGCAATGATTAAGTTTAAAGCAATGGGAGCTGTAATAAACCTGCCTGGAAGAAGACAGAAGTGTAGTCTGCCCCCACGGATGGTTCGAGAGGCAAACATTTCTCCAACGATCACAGTTTGAGAATTGCTGTTGGTTGCATCCTGGGGTCACCAAGTCTACAAAAGTACACGTGGATGCCACCTCTATGCCAACAAGCTATTTAGAAGGCTTGCCAGAAGAAAGCCACTGCTGTCATCATACCATAAACAGAAGCTCCTGGAGTTTGCGAAATATTACAGGAATTTAGATTGGAACCGGGTGCTATGGTCAGACAAGATGAAAATTGAGCTTTGTGACAATAAATACCAAAGGTGGGTTTGGTGTAATAAGAGACCTCGTTACACAGAAAAGAGCCTTATCCCCACTGTGAAGTATGGTAGTGGGTCCGTGGATGTTGCAGCGCTGTTTTTCCTCCAACGGCCCAGGAGGATACATCATGGGCCATGTACTCCATCAAATCAGGGAAAGACAAAATGATCTGTGAAATTGTGTGTTTGTCCATTTTAACTTGTATGCATTGTTTTCCTCAAACGCATGCAATGAAATGTGACCTCATTGTGATGCAAGAGTTCAAACAAATGAGTGGCCTCATTGTGATGTCACAGTTTAAACACTAAACGATAACGAAGCAACTGGACCAAAATGGGGCTGACGAGGTGCCGCTGTTGTATACCCGAGAAAGACAGCTTACCTGCTTTTGTCAGCAATATGATCTTGCTGTTTACACATATTGTATTTAAAATGCATATCATTGAATTCTACGAAACACATACAGTAAATACAATATTATACTGCAAAATATAAAGCTGTTACTGAAAATACAACGTAGACACCTGTCTAGGTCTCACCAGGTTGCTTAAATGGGTGAATAAACACAGGGGGTGGGAACGTCACCTTCATCTGCACATGTTTTACTTCAACTTTAGGGCAGTCACGTTGACCCCGAAGTCGCAGTCCTGCTATAGTCTTGTATTGGATTATTTTTTCCCTGTACTGAATGTAGGTCAAGGATGTCCAGTAATATTAAAAGATAGATGGACCTCACAAGTATACACACACACACACACACACACACACACACACACACACACTCTGCTGTACTTTGACCAGGTCTGAGGAGCTGGGAGGGGGCTATCGTTGATAAGGCCTCACCCACAAAGCAACAAGCTGAATCCTCTCATTGTGTCCAAGCCTCCTGCATCACAAGGCTGTTTATCAGGGTCTGAAGTCTAATAATAATTAGGGGAACACTGATGTTACGTAAAGACGGACGGTATGCGAGCAGTTTCCTGGCTATCTCGTTGCGCGTTAACAAGGTGATTGGTGTGTCTCGTGATAGCACAGGCACCTACATTCTACTCTTGCTGGTCTACTTTAGTTTTTCACACCGTAAATGTCACAAAACATAGCACTTATGTAACAGCATCTGTCCTGCAGCAAATCTTTAGAACTCCACACACAGGGGCAGTGCAGATATGCGCTTCTGTGTTCTTCACACATGCCTTCTGTACAGTTGCCATAGAACACCCGTGTTTTATGATGTTCCCAATGATGATGACCTGCAATAAAGCAGGATAAGACATTTTGCAAAGCTAATAAGTGAGCCCGGTAAGTCGTTCCGGAACATTCCTCGATATCTGAAAGCAGTTAGTTACAGCATGTGAAGAACTGTGAGCTACTGAAGTGCATCAGGAGGAAGTTGATTCAGTTTCCACCCCCCACGACTGGAGGTCAAATTCTTAAAGCGGCTTTAGCTGCAACAGGACAAATTGGTAACAATTTCTTCAGAAGTTGGGTTATTTAACAAAAATGTATTTATATATTTGCAAAAGAAAAAAGGCACTGTAGCAGTACATGTCAATAAATTCCCATTATTTAGTGTTCTGGGCTGAGGGCAATGCTACTGTATTGTAATTTTCAGGGAAAATGTGTTCCTGGCAAAAGACCTAAAGAGAGAGGTTCATCAAATGGAATAAAAACAAATCAAATACATTGTTAATTTATTGCAAGTCAAAACAAGTTACATATAGCACGACGGAATTCCACTTCCATGTTTTCTGAAACCACAAAATATTATCTGGCAGCTTATGTAGGGGGGTTTCTTCGTGGCTAATATATGACAGATTGCAACCATTAGAGCACTGACCTTCTACCACACGACGCAATACAAATTCTGTGGGAGCTGGCCCGTGATGAGGGAACATTCGGGGTCACTCATGGAGCCCTTTGATGTATATGTGCGAGGAGATCATATGTACTCTTGCATGAAGAACAAAGAGAGTGACTTTGTTTTCCTAAGCCTTTCCTTATTCACTGTAGTGACGCATCTTGGCCGTCCAATCAGGAACCTGCTGGGCGTAGGTTGCATGGTATTGAATGTCTGGAGAAATTAGCTTGCACAATGTACACCCAGTAAATTCACAGCAAAATATCCAGTGTTAATTCAACTCTAACAGTGTTGGTTCAACTCTAGCAGTGTACACATCAGCCTGCTCTGGCCAGATTAGGCTCATATGTACACTGTTAGAGTTAAATTAACACTGGACATTTTACTGTGTATGCTCTGTAACAGAGGTACCAGAAGAAAAACAGTTCTGCTTATATCCACCAGAGGGCAGTATGTCCTACTTAATTCCCTGCACAACGGACATTCACATTGTAAAATCATAACGGTCTAGCTTTGGTTGATTTGGTTATTAAAAAAAAAAAAAAACAACAAAAAAAGTCAGCACAATTCACTACTCATCTACTGTGAGATGTTAGACATTATTTTATGAGCTGAAATTAGTTTGGTGACATGTTGTTTAACAGCCTCTCTATCAAGCTTAGGCATCAACTGCATATGCATTTCGAATGTCAGCGATAACCAGAGCTGACAACTATGATAAATGCCATAAACTGTCATGGAGCAAAATTAAGTCTTAATAAAACGCCTAAACCTGTCCTTCTGACAGCCTGCTCCACGCGCTGCCATGAATTCTTATGAGCAGCTACGACTGCTGTTCCCACAGAGATGAGCTCTGCCTTTGCACACAGGGGGGCATGAGATCGCCAGGGGAGGACGCAGCTGGATTCCTGTGTCTGGTCATCAGAATCAGACCCAGCGGCTCCGTGGGAAAACGGGCGTGGCCCGTAGGCCGCAACCTCTCGGAGCCTTCCACAGCGCCTCACCGCGAACCGCTAGCCGAGCCCCATTGGTCACGGGAGTCTTGCTGCGTTCCCCATCGATCCTCCCCTTCTGAAGTAGAGAACACAGAGGTCTAATGGGCATCTAGCTCTAAGAGAGTGGGAGGAGGAAGAGGCGAGATGGGACCAGATCAAAGTGAGCATTGCTTCATGCTTGGTGGACCCCCCCCCTCTTTCTATCGCTCTCTCTCTCTCTCTCTCTCTCTCTCTCTCACTCGCTCTCCCTTTCGGTTTTTGAGCAGCGGAAGAGATCGTTATGGGACGCTCATCTCATGAAAGGTTTCGGAGGCTGAAGTAGATCCATATTGATTGGAAGCGAGGACCCCCCCCTCCGAGCCGACCTTGCCAGCTCCTCTGCCGTTAAGCCTGGAAACCCGCCGTCCTCTACCCTTCAAACCAAAGTTTTTCCAAGTTCACGTTGCACCCCGCTTCGTACAGCCCCGCCCTCTCGAAGGGAGATTTGCGGATAGTACCTCATCCAGGAGGTAATCACACGTTTGGACAACATGACGAGCATCTGCCTAGAGACACTTTTCTCTGATCAGTCCCCCGCTGTGAATGAAATTGGAAATTTGACTTGACAGTCAGAGTTTTTTTCTATTTAAAAAAGAAAATCATAGGCTTTAGCTTGTAGGACTGTGGCAGCGAGGAGAATTATCTCTTTGCACCCAGTATCTGTTTCATCTGTTTGAAATCTCTCCGTATATGTCACAGTATACCCAAAGAGCCCTTTCTCCTTGTACTGATATTGAAGACGAGGAAAAAGGGAAACAATTCTTGAGGGACCGGCCTCCGTCTTCACTGGGGCTGTCTAAGTGGGGAGAAATGGTTTTATAATCTGGTTTTTTCTCATCTGCCGTGGGCTGATATCACCTGTTTGCGAGCTGCCTAAAGTGAAAACCAAGAATGCAAAAAGTGAGAATAATGCATCGTAGCTCCACTGAAGTCAGGCTGCCCGGGGCCTTCACACGAGCAGGGAAAGGTAACGGTAATCAGAAAGAGATCAGCAGTATAGTCCTATCTACAAGGGGAGAGAGAGGGAGAGAGAGAGACAGACAGGCAGAAAGGGGGAAGCGGGACAAAGGAAGGGGGGAGTGAGTGAGAGGGAAACAGAGCAGGGGAATGAGACAGAAAGAGAGAGAGACAAGGGAAATAGACAGAGAGATAGCTGTCAATCAGGAGGAAAGCACAGCTCTGTGTTACTAATCAGTTGAGGCCTCCTCTTTTTCAAGTGACATAAAGAGAAATAAAACATTGATTGCAATTTGCAGGTCGGCACCGATCATAAGCAATGCTTCACAGGCACTTTAATTGGTGTTGATAAATCTTCTTTTATACGTGCAGTAAATGTCATTTTGGTCTTTCTTCCCCGGAAGCAGAACAGTGGCGTATCCAAGGAGGAGGGGGGAGGGAGTTTATGGGATCCAGTATACTGCGAACGTTTACAGTTATAACCAAACTGTAGCGTATGATGGAAAACTACTGGGAAAACACGCTGATTGAAGGCCTGCTGTGGTGAATAGTCTTTACTGGGAACCACCCAGCTTAAAATGACAACAGGAAAAGAGTAGAACATGGCCCCGGCTCTTCTCTGCCCTTGACCCCCGATGGTGGAACGACCTTCCCCAATCAGCCAGGACGGCAGATTCACTGGCTGTCTTCTGCAAATATCTAAAACTGTGCTTTTTTAACCTACACCTCAATGTTGCTACTTAACAATAAGAGACCATTCTCTTCCTTTAGGTCTTAATGCATGTACCTTGATGGCACTGTAGAAAACAGCTCTTTTGGTGTTTGCTTACCATGTGAAATGCACTTTTTGTAAATTGCCTTGGCTAAAGGTGTCTGCAAAATAGGTCAATTGTATTTTGTACTGATGTACAATACCGACAGATCTTTTTTTTAAAGAAGAATGTGCTTAAGGGATTATTATAATTCCATGTCAGAGAGATCAGCATGATGTCACGATTAAAATATACAGAATTCAGTCAAGCAAAATTAAATTTTTCCCTACATACATAACCGCGACGAATAAACAAAAGTTCCATTATGAAACATTTTCTAAAGGCTGCATGCTTCCCCGCTTGTAGAGGGCCTAAATGAATCACGAGGACAAAGCGCGGTATTGCGCGTATGAATCTTTTCTGTATGTGTCTAAGTAATCTAATCGACTCTAGTTTAATCTAATTTACTCTGAGCGATGTAGAAGACCTTAAGGAGGATTCTCTGTGCTTTGCTCGGCTGCCACTCCCTGCGGCCGCTGCTTAGAATACGCTCCATCGCGGCCGCGGACATCGGCGACTTAGGGCGAGCAGTGTGACAAACATTCAAACAGCAACTTTATTGATCCCCGCGGGAGCTCGCGGAGCAGCCGCCGCTCCTCGACTCCGAGAGAGAGGGATGGCTTCGCGGTCCCGCACGCGGTTTATGGTCATAAATCTCTTCGCGAAGTTAAGATGGGACGTCGATGCAGCGTGTTGAGGGTTGTCCGCGCTGCCGAAAAGGTCAGGCGTCTAACAGCTAGAGAGGTCAAAGGGGAAGATGGAGGGGGGGTGTGGGGAGGGCGGAGGATTAAACCAAACACGTTTATTGTGACCTTTGGACTAGGCGCCAACACGTCAGTGCGGGATTCATGAAAGCTGAAGCAGAACTTGGCTCCATTTGGGTAGTGGATCTCTGGCATGGGCACAGGCTTTGAGTGTAACAAGCCAGAGGCTGAATGGAAAATGTGAGGGTCTCAATTTCTTTTTTTTAAAATAAATAAATTTGGTACCCAACATGGGGCTGAGCATGTCCAATTCCCACCCCCAATTTGCGATGGCCTATGGTGCAACCGCAGCCGTGCTCATGCGCGAACCCCACTGCCGAGTCGGGAGAGTGTAGACATCCCCGGTTCTCCTTCAAAACACGCGGTGTCACCGGCTGCTTCTTTTCACGCTCGCATTGAGCAGAGTCAGAGGAAGACCTTTCGTATGTGGCTTTAGCGTGCGGTCCGCGCGCGCCCGATCGACCGGCAGGGGTCACTAGATAGCGCTGAACACGGACCCCGAACTGAACGAGCCGTCCGAAACCCGCGTCGCCCTATGGAGCTACTGGCCACAGTCGGCGCGGCACGGTCCGGATTCTGTCTGTCCATCTATCATCCATGCAGCACGGCGTTTCAGCCGTCCAGCAGCCCCCAGCATCTCAATTACAAGACCAAATACAGAATCCAAAACCCCGACATGACTGGCGTACTCTGTTCATTGAGCATTAGGTACATGCACTTCTATATCGTCTTGCTAGTTTTCTCACGGGCCTTGGCAACTATTTACTTTATATTACCGCAGATCTTATCCACAGATGAACGTGTGAGGGAGAATGATTGTTTGTTTCTTAGATGCTGTTTGCGGCCACTCCCTACTACCAAAGGAAAATGAGTCAAACAACCTGTGCCTCCGCTCATACTCATTTTTGATTACTTACTTCATGCACCCTGTAATCAGGTTTTAAGTCTGACACACATCCGAGATTCACAGACACGGAGCGCAGTGATGCAGCACAATTTTATTTACCAGAAAAACAGCCAGTTAAAATAACAAAGGCAATGAGTGTTCCACGTTGCAGAGCGGAGACATAGCGACAGTGACGAAAAGCCGCTCATCCCCCCCGCCCCCTCCGTCGATAATCACGTTACCGTCGGATACAGTG
Source organism: Synaphobranchus kaupii (assembly GCA_029718625.1). Lineage (NCBI taxonomy): Eukaryota > Metazoa > Chordata > Actinopteri > Anguilliformes > Synaphobranchidae > Synaphobranchus > Synaphobranchus kaupii. The sequence continues at coordinate 76,797,115 of CM056381.1, read as the reverse complement.
GGATCGGCCACACCCCCGACGGCTAATCGCGAATCCCGGCCCGCTGGGCTGCGGAGTCGCACGGGCTGATGGCGCGCGCGGGCTCGGCCGTGCCGCACTCCGCCGCAGAGCGATTTAAAACGCGCTCTCTGATGTCCCGTATCTCCCTCCGCCAGGCGGCATGTTCAAAGCAACCTCCCGTTCCCTTCCTTCATTTCCCCGTCTCTTTTAAGAAGATTACCGGCGCAATGCGGGAAGGTGTTCTTTAGGAGAAGTGCGGAATAAAGAAAAACGTTGGTCAAGGTGAGTACAGGAGGGACTCGGGGTCCCTCAGCGTTTCGTGTAAATGTCGAATTGAACTCGCCCATTTGGTAAATTATGGCAAATACATTTTTTTTATTTCCATAACTCTGTTGATCTGACGGGTGCGGTTCAAGCCGTAAACTGTGCAATTACTTCGAGTCAAGGAGAAAAGCAGAGGACTACATAATAATAATCATGAATAATAATAATGTTGAGGTGCTGACGTCTGCAGCAGACTCACACATTGAGCTCTGAGACCTGCGTCACCAGAACAAGGCGGGCTCCTGCCCTTGAGTGTAACATGGGCTTAATGTGCACTGCATTGTGGGCAGTGGGCAGACTTGCATGTTGTGGTGCACAGCATTACAGTGCTCTAAACAAACAGGTGCAATAGGTCTACCCATTAAATGCAGCAAACTGACAAAAATACCTGTAAGCTGGATATTTTCTAGGGCAGACATGTACGAAGAAATATATAAGTAAAGTTGTGTTGTGATTCTAGATGGGAAGACATCTGTTGTGCAAATCAATTTTGTATGGGATGCTTTAATGGTTATTTCAGTCAGGCCACTGTTGTTCAAATAACTTTATTGACATTATGAAACAATACATTTTAGGTTTGGCGGTATGGTTCTGTTCACCAAGCCCTCCCGCCCATCCACGCGAGCAAGCATGGGTATGGCGGCGAGGGCAGCTGCACAACCCCCATTAGGGTTACGCTAGAACAGAACCGCAGCACTGAGAATTTTGACAGATTCCATTCAGTCAGTTATATATATATATATATGTATATATATATAAATGGCACTTTTAAGTGTCATTATCACAACAATTTACAAGGAACCGGGCCTGAACCCCCGTAGAGCATGCCTAGGGCGACAGTGGCAAGGAAAAAATCCCTGCTGTTAGCAGGAAGAAACCTTGGGCAGAACCTGACTCTGAGGGGGAAGTCCATCCGCCGCTGACTGGCACCGGTTACTAAATGCTGATTACGGAATAGAAATTTGTAGACCGAACATATGAAAATGTCAATGTATAAGGAGCCAGTGAGGAAGACTGATTGAAGCCCGGCAGGTGCATCACAGCTGGGTACATGCATGGAGCTGGAGCTGACCGTCTGCTTCTGGAGAACGATGTTTGTTGATCTATAGCTACCGCTCCGGCGGATGCCGAAGCGGGAAGGAGAGAGGAAAATAAATCAGTAGGCACTCGAAAAATGTTAGTGATTCATGCAGGAGCGATATAGGCTAGGTGTATGTGCGCAATGGGAAACTGAAGAGGATGGAGCTGGGGTGGAGGGTTTTTTTTTTTTGTGTGCAGCGGGTGTGCTGACAGGGGATCCACCATGGTAGGGCGAGGCGGTTAAATAGACCGCCTTGTTATGTGAATGGACTGATGGGTGAATCGTCACTACTCAGCTGAGCTGTCAGCTGATTAACTATGGCCGGGTTTCACTCTCGTGACCTGCCTGAACTGACGCTATGCTCGATTAAACAGAAATGTTGGCCCATAAAGACATTTTTAGTTATAGGACCCCATCCACTGTTGATGGTGTAGCTTACTTGGAGGCCGGCATTGCATACTGTAGGTCAGGGCTGCCTAACCCCGTTCCTGGAAATCTACTGCCCTGTAGGTTTTCATATCAACCCTAATTTGGCACACCTGATTCTACTAATTAGCAGCTCAATCAGATCTCTAGCTGTTGAATGAGGCATGCTCTGTTAGGGTTGGAGTGAAAACCCGCAGGACGGTAGATCTCCAGCAACAGGGTTGGGCAGCCCTGCTTAGGTCCAGGGTCAGAAAAGCTGGGCTCTAATGGCAACACACACTGACTCTACTGTGGACAAAATGTGCAAGGCCCAGTCCCTGGACTGCTGTATACAGTACATGCTGTTTTTAAACCATATTACTGGGCACAATATTATAGATGCATTAATAAAGCTGTAGAATTTTCCAACAGTGTTTTACACCACAGTGTATCTTCATCATTATACATATGGGAAAAATGCATTAAGGTGCTATGTATTGTGCACCAGAATAAAGCAGAGGAAATGTATTAACTGCTTTGGGAAATAAAGTAACTGACTGAGTGCAGAGTAGGTAAAAACATAACACATAGGTCTCCGGGAGCTGGATTTAATATCCCCACTCTCTACTTAGGGGTTAAACTGGGGGTGCAATGTGTTTGGCATGGACCTATTCGTCTCTCCCATTCTGGCACAGTAAGCTACTCTAATGGACTGAGAAGCGATAATATTTTGTATTATGAATTCCGCCGGCCAGTTGTTTTTTTGTATTTTTGTCCCAGAGACACAAAATTCCATAAAACTTAAAAGTAATCATTTGTCCTGCATTTAATTAAATGCAACAGTCAAACCAGAAAGTCTACAAAGACTGTGGTGCAGCAAAATTAATTGTTTTCCGTCTTTTTATGGCAGGACATAAATGGAAATTAAAATGCACTCTGTTGTATGACATCACAAAGCCATAAAATTTTTATTTACTGTGGGACAAATCTATCAGAAAGTCTAATGACTCTAATGGATTTATGGTTGATTTCAATAAATATGCGGACTGCATTTAATTTCAGTGTGGAGAGATTTCTATAAAATACAACAGATAAGGTCGGATGACTAATGGATCCTAAAACTAATTGAGAACCACGGGTCCATAAATAAATTGGATTCTTTGATTGTGTGCAACCTTTGCTTTTGAATGCATTCCATGGTTTAGGTAATAAGTATTGCACATAAGATGCGAAGCAAAAGTGATTAAGTCCCCCAATTATCTGATTAAAGTATTGACCGCTTTACGTATGCTCATATTACATCTGATTCAGCTCGTTGATTGGATTTCTTTTGTATGGTGTGTGTGACATAATGCATATATACATTTTGTGCAATATTTCTTTGCTTGCCGCTAAAAATAATTAATGCATATTTAAGATGCAGGTTACTTACGATGCTTTACATTATTGCATTGAAAATTGTATTTATTTACCGAAACTGTTTATGTGCTATTTGAGCCATGCACGAGTCCAGCCCCATCAGTTTCCTTTCACTTGCAGAAGTGGAGGGAGACTCTATGAAGTCTCAGAAACAGTGTCCAATGTATGAGGATGTCTGGCTATGCCCCTTGTCCTTGCACTGTCCAGTGCCTGTCAGGGTGCAGTAAGGACTGAAGCGCAGACAGCACGTCAAAAATAAACCGAAGTTTATTGAGGCAGAAAAACCAAGACAACAGGCGAAATCGTAGGCAGGAAGGCAGGGGTCAAAAACCAGGAAGACACGGCAAAAGTACAGAATCGTAATGGTTGATGCTAGATTGGATAGCCCGGAGGGACCTGGGCGGGACCCTGGGAGAGACGCTCTGCTGTGATTGGTTGTTAATCTAGCATCAACCTTTTCCCAACCCCTAAACATAACCTCACGGGAGTTCACATAACTCGGGCTCATGCCCAAACTGTTAAGATAGTGTCCCAGTGTCCCGCCCAGGTCTCTCCGGGCTATCCAATCTAGCATCAACCAATCGTAATCCAAAGACAAAAGCAGGAAACAAGCAAAAGACCAGGAACACAGGTGGTCAGGTAGCAGGAAACAGGTAGCTGGGGGAAAAAAACAAGTGCTTGTAGCAAATCAGAGACAAAAATCAACTGAAACGAACTCGCACTGAACACAAGACAGAGTGGAAGTTAAATACACAGAACTAACGAGCAAACAGGTGACCAGCAGGGCAGGTGAGGCACATGAGTAATCAGGAGCTGACACATAAGGCGGGGCGGACACAATGGGGAACTAAACACAAGAGCACATGGAGACGGCCAGTGAAAACAATAACACACGAACAAAAACCAACATGACCGAAACAGACGTAACAGAAAAACACACCACAGACTCAAATACTGACAGTGCCAAGTGTGGCTACCGTGCCAGGTAATGACTGGGTAAGATTCAAAGACACAGAATGACACTAACCCTTTAATGGCCGCTCAACCGTTTGGCGGAGCACTCTTTTGTGTCTTGATATCTCGTCGAAAAATATGTTGGACTTAACTCCACCTGATTGCGCCATCTCTACCACATACACCGATAGAGATGGCTCAATCAGGTGGAGTTAAGTCCAACATATTTTTCAACAAGATATCAAGACTCAAAACGTGCTCTACCAAACGGTTGAGAGGCCATTAAAGGGTTAAAATGGTCGTTGGCCTTTGTAAAAAAAAAAAAAAAAAAAAAATCATTTTTTTGGGCGCCGACAATTAACCAGGGAAAATGAATAATTAAGAAAATACAAGATCGAACTGTGCACAAGACAATGCCAGAGAAAATCCAGCGGCAAAAAGGACGAAACACAAAAAGCTCACTGCAGCATTTCTGTCCAAGAAAGCCTCTTTTCCCCGAATGGCACAGCAGGCTGCACCTTTATAAAAGGTCTCGCAAAGGCGATTAGAAACACTTGGGCTGATTGCTAATCAACCACACGTGCGTTCGCCCGCGCGTGAGGTCGCCCCAGGCCGCGGCCTCCGAGGTCGCCCAGGCTTTGGGAGGCAGCGGGAAGCTCTGACCGCAGCCAAACGAGGAGGATCGGCCCACGCTCTTCCAACTCCACGACTCCTGGCGCCGCGCCCCTCATAGGGCACCGATCAATAGTCTCCGCCTCCTTTGTGGAAGTGCCTGTTTCCGCCTGGCCGCGTGGGTTTGAAAAGCGGAATCGTGATGTGCACTCATCCAGAAGTATCACAGGTACGAAGGCCTGCTGAGCCTAAGAGGTGCTGCTCCGGAACGGTGACCGTGGACACAGAGAGCCGAGTGACCGGCCGTTCGATTCCCCCATCACGATAAAGGTATCCATTTTCTCCTTTAGGGGCAGGCATTTGAAGAAGAACAACACCTAGGGCCTAGAACTGTACCAAGCAATGTCCCTATTGTAAAGCTAACATAATGATAAAACAATCATTTTCAAAAACATTTAATACACTAATTAATCATAAAGAAAATACATTTTTATATTGCCGGTCTGTGGATGCTATCATTTAAATGTTTTGACCAATCGCAGTACTATAAATATTATTACTAGGGTTTCAGCATTATGCTCTGGAGCCTTTGCAAGTTCCTTGTCTATTTCATTTGTATGCAAATATAACACACACTGTCAAGCTTTGGGAGGGCTGTGATTATGCGATAAAATATTGAACATATCTTAATTTATTTTCTTTTAATTACCAAACTGCAGAATTGTAATAACTGCATTTGCCCACTCCAATTCAACAGTGAAGCTGGGCTGACACTGTGAATATTATGCTTAATTGTTAATGGTTTTTAATCAGCTTTCATGAATAGTAAATACAAATAGTAAATCTTGTACACAAACAGGTTCCTACCAACCAACCAACAGAATTGTTGCACTGTACCCAACATGGAATTCATATGTTCATATAAACAATCACAATCGCAGCAGCTATACACAGAGCTAAACACACGTACGAACACATACACACACGTACAAACACATACACACACGTACGCACACACACACACAGCTGAACTGATTCTACAATCAAAAGGGGAGAGAGCACTTCTATTCGTGGGGAGGTAAAGGACATTCCCATCACTATGCTAACCCCTTCCAAAAGCATGGACACATTGCAGCCATCTCTCTTGGGTAACCTCCTCATTAGACACATGAGAAAGGTCATTTCAATGGAGAAATCAATTCATACCAAGCCCTTTAAAAAGAGAATAGGTCAAAGAATGCTTTTGGAATAATTTTACCCCATTTTGTCTGAGCCCAGGAAAGGATATAGGGGGAAAAGACCTGACATGCACAGCTCAAGGTTACAGTGCACATATGGGGAATGGGGTATGGGGTGACATTTTATTAAGGATTTGTACATGGTGAGCCTTCGCCAGCCTTATCGCTTTGTAAAGCAAAGTATTTTGTATTTTTAGTTTGCTTGCTGAAGGCGTGAACTAGTGTTCTTCTAATATAATCTTCTTCCGGTTCTTTTGGACCTATTCTTTCTATAATTTTTAACTGCTAAAAGATTTCACAACCATAAACTGGTTTGCATTTTTATTAAGCAGTTGGTTTGCACCTATGGATCAGCTTCTGTATAGAGATTCATTTTGAAATACACTTTGACTAGGGGTACATCTGTATACTAGTATACTAGTACTGTATTGCTACTTTCTGCTATTTTCACCCTTTCCCCTGTATCAGAGGTGTAAAGTTCAGGGTCAGAAAGTAAAAGTCCTGCCATGTGTTTCCTCCACCCATGAACTCAGCCAGCTGATATTAGTTCTACCTCCTGGCTGAATAATTGTGCTAATTAGCTAATTCAGGTCATTGGAACAAAATACTGGGGCGGATTTTAACTTTCTGAACCTGGATTTTACAGCTCTGCCCGACGTATTAAGCATGAGTAGATGTCTTTTCCTCTTCTTCTATGTATGCCAGGGATGGGCAACTCCAAGCCTCGTTGGCAGGTTTTTGCTGCCACCAGCTACCAATTATTTAAATAGCCCACTCATTTACATGATCAGATAGTTTATCTACATTTTGTGATATGAACAGCAGCTGATGAATGTTCTTGTGCCTTTATGCATGTATTGTAGTGTTTTATTGTGGTCTAATTTACAAGTGAATCGGTGATGTTGTATATGACTAATTAGCTGATTGAGCCAGGGTAACTGGTGGCAGCAAAAACCTGCATAAACACCGGCCTGCGAAGCCTGGAGTTGCCCATCCCTGATATCATGTCCAATCTTATCCGTGCCGGTGTGGGTGTAGGTTTTTGCTTTATCCCAGCACTAGGATACCTGATTCGACTAAGTGAGATCTTCATTAAAGACCATGATACATTAATTAGTTGAAGCAAACGTCGTAGTGCGGGGTTAAAACAAAAACATGCACCCACACCGGCCCTTTTCAGATTAGGTTTAGCAACCCCTGTTCTATGCTGATTAGTAACCATCCACACCTGTGCTATTGAGAACCGCTGTCACCTCACCTGGCCTTTTGGAGCCTATATCATCCCTCCTCTACACCAAACTGGCTGCTCTCCTTGCCGCTTTGCTGCTGGTTTGGCCCGTGTGGTCGTTTTCTCAAACTTTGTTTTTTATTTACTTTACTGGACTTTCTCCTTTTTCGGGTTTGTTTTAGTTTATTATGTTTTAGTTGTTGGTAGGCAGGTTGGGGGGTGTTTCAGGTCCGCATTCCCATTGTGGGGAGGGGCCTGAACTTCCCCCCTTTTTCTTTTCTCTTGTCTGGCTGTTAGTCCTCTTTGAGTTCCTTTTGGGTGTGTTTTTTAAAAATTTATTTATATAAACATTTACTTTACTGCTTTCTGCAGCTTTTGTTTCAGTATTCTGCTGTCATCCCCCCCCCCCCCCCCCCACCCCACACTTCCTGCTATAGCTACTAGCGGTACCACTACTATCTCTGCCAGTACACTATCGATTCTGCAATTAAAGCACTTGAGGTACTTAATGGAAGTAAAATCTACAAATCTAATCACTTTAGCCTTTGGAAAGCAAATGGTCTTCTGGAACTCGATTAAAGTTTCACGATTAATCTTGCACACCGAAAAGCAGGTTTCTCAATCATTTAAGATAGATATTCCACTGTGTATATTTGTGTGAATGTACAGGATGGGTATGTTCTGCACTGCCATCACATGAAACTAATTGTTCATTCTGTATCTTGAATCCACTTTGAATTCAGGTTGGGATAGTCGGCATAGACCTTGTACTTGGTAGATAATTGCTCAGGCTGACTGCTAAGAAAAGACAAATATATGTTCTGATATCTGGTGCCTAGGTCATATACATTATTGGTATTTACCAGACTTTAATGGTTCAACTATTAAAACAAATGACTGAAATATGTCACACACAAATTGTAGAAAGAAAAAGTTGCGCTCAGTCGAAATTGAATAGAGGTCCTACTACAGGTGTAAAGAAATATTCTGTATGCGCACTATCACATGTATTTTTGCAACCTGTGCCGAGTGCTCAAGTGAATTAGTGAAAGAGAAAAAACAAAACAATGGCAAACATTTCAGTGCCCTGCTATCAGCAGTGGCACACTTAGGATATGAGCACCTTAAGACTTAGCCATAGCTTACTATGTGAACTACACTTGCTGTTTATGTGCATGGATAGCTGTTACTTTGAAACAACTGACCACAGTTCTATCAATGACCTTCAGTATGGACTTATTGTACATTGCTTTCGATTAAAAAAAATAAAAAATAAAATGTAATATGAACCTGCAACCATAAATGGCAAAAGCAAATTTTATTAGTTTTATTTATTAGACTGATTTATTTTTCTTGACAGCATTTTCTTTTTCCTTGAACCAACTGTGAAAAACATAATTAGTATCTCTGGACAAATGGAGGTAAAATTGTCATGACTGATCTCGCTGTCATGCTTTCGATGTCCTTCTATATTCGGCTATCAGTATGTACGCAAAACACTTGATGTACATTACCTCTTGACTAAATGTATCACGCCCCCTGTAAATGAAGATGGTAAGTGCATAATTGGCATGAAATATGACCCTGCCATCTCCAAATTCATCAAGAGACCGATAAAACAGCCCGGCTCAATCCAGTGGTGTGCAGCCTACGGCGCTTGGCACCTTCACAGAGCGGGCCGCTAAGAAGGCTCCTCTTTCATTGGTCTGTTAATGCGTTCAACGTTTAACTTCCCCCCCTTCAGAAAAACAGACTGAAGAGTGCATTCACTCACTTTAGTTTAATCGATACAGATATGTCTACAATGGAGAGCGCGTTTAATTGTGGCTGACGTGGCAAATAAAAGGTTACTTTGTAAAGAGAAGCAGAGCATCTGGTTTCATATCCTTCAGTTATTCATCACGTGCATCCTACTGTTATTCACCCCCCCCCCCCCCCCCCCCCCACCTTGACACTAATGTGTAATGCAGTAAAGCACTCCCCTTTCTGTGCCTTCTAAGCAGACGTCTGTAATGAATGTACGCACAGGGAGTGATTGAGCAGACAGAGATGGTGTAAAAAGCAGGTAAAATGGGATGCAGAAGGCAGGGTTCAAACAGAGGGCTGGCTAGTGATGCCACGGAGGTATGATAGGGAGGGGGGAGGGGGGGGTGCTTTGAAGTTGTGAATATTTTTTCACAGCAAATGTATTAGTCTTTTTATTTATTTATTTTTTGGGCAGGTTCCTGTATCTATTACATGTCCCTCTTACCTAGCCCTCCCATCTTGAACACCCACCCGCCAGGGGAAGCTGCTGCTATGATGTTTCTTTCTTTCTAAAATACGTAAATACTGAATGCTCACGTATGTTGCATGTCCAGTACGTTGAACACCTGGAAGCACTGTAATCCTTTTGTTGCTTCTGGTTTTACACAGTGATAACAACACGATTGCGAAGGTAGCATTTTGTGATTTTTTTGTATCCCTGCAAATCCTGCATCATAGCTAATGTTAACTTGCTAACCAAAGTGTTCATCACTCTAACATGCCCATAGTTAAGCAGAACATTTATAAGTTTGAGTTGACACTGGCTTCTTTCCGTACCTGACACTAGCTGGTACAGCTTGGATGCGAGCTGTACCAACGCATCCAAGTGCAACCAACTCGTTCCAAAACTCTCCTTTTCCGCTTACATCTCGGGGAAGAAAAAATAAAAACGTATTTCAAAGAATTATTGGAAGGCTTGGGCTCAAAGGTGGACAGTGTGGTCTGATGCCAGGCCTTTTGAGTGCTTTGAATGAGTGACTGCTGATACCTTAGAAATGAGACTTCAAGCAGCTGAGGGGGGGGGGGGCTTCAGCAGCCTCTGGCGAGCTCATTTAGAACCCTTTCTTAGTCAGAGCAGTCACAAGTCCACGGGTCATTGTGGATTCCTTTTGATTAACTGTGCCAGGGGAATGCCATTTTCACATTTTCGTGCATTCACGCAGGGAGCGCAACAGATCATGGGCCTTCGCAAGAACAAGAACCAAACGCACGGCCCAACTCAATCCATTTAACTCACAACAACCCCCCACTCCCAATTTATTATTCAATTATTCCAGCGCGTATGAAAAATGACCAGGAGCGATAAAGCACGCACTGCACCATCGACGAGCGCAAGGCATAGCATGTCGTCTCAATTCTGAGAGATGAGCGGAGGCCGTCATTTCTAATAATTTTGACTAGAGAGAAAGGGATAGAGAGAGAGAAGTCACGTGAGTGACTGTTACATTAGGCTGTCCGAGGTGATTTAAAAATATAAATACATTTTTATATATACTTTTTAAAGTTTTTTCATAGTAATATTACAGCATACCAACAAAGTTACAGTGGCAGGTGATGTGATGTATGAAAGAGGTGCATGCATGCAGTACCAGAGGTGGAAATCCAGGGGACATAAAATAAAAGTCCTGCCATGTGTTTTTTCCACCCATAGACTCGGCCAGCTGATTTCACTAATTAGTTCTACCTCCTGGCTGAAGAATTATGGTAATTAGCAAATCCAGGTGATTGGAGCAAAATACTGGGGAGGACTTTTACTTTATGTTCCCTGGATTTCCACCTCTGTGCAGTACACATGCCCATATACACGCATGAACCTACAACATACTACACGCCTACGCGTGTGCACACACTCAGGTCCGCGCCTGCCCTGAAACATCATCTGAATGGGATGAAACCATCATGAATGCTCGGGCATCTCAAAGCAACTTCAACATCAGCCTCCTTTTCTCTCCTGTCACAATCGCTGATCTTCTACAATCATCTGCCATCTACCGAGAATTATCAAACGCTGAACATACTAAACGAGTCTATAAGAAATCGGTCTATCGCGGTTGCATTATCACAGATGAACGAGCCGCGGGCTCCTGTACTGTGCAGCTAACTGAAGGAAATTTAGTCCTGAAGCCAAATAGCTATCTCGGTTGAATGTCTTTTTTCATTCAGCAGGGACGGAGGAATATAGTCTCCTACGCAAACTTCCATTAAGATTTGAAACCCCCCCCTACCCCCGCCAAGAGCACCCATCATCAAAACCTTTCCGTCTGAAACAGATAAGATTAGGTAGCAGGCGAATGCTCCTTGCAGGCAAAAAGAGCACCCCTGAATGTCAACTGTCAAATACCAGGAACATAACTGAGAGTGGCATATGAATCAACTCAAAGCCGCAAGTCCTGTTCTTGTGCAGCGGGACATCAATAAAGGTTGCACGAGAAAGAAAAAAACAAAAACAAAAAACAACAACATACAGTTTAATTATGATGTTTTGATTAAAATGTCAATGTTGTAATATGTTGATGCGCCCCAGTTGCAAGAATTTTTTTCTGAAGGATTAATGAATGTTGGGCATTGCTCAGTCTTTCTGCCATTTGGGGTGAATGCATGCTGTTATCTGATGATTATGGGGTTTCTCGAGGTTTAGTAAAAACCCTCAGGGCACAGAGAACACAAATTAGGCTGCGGTTCAGTTTGCTTGGCATTCAAAGAGCACCTCCCTGCTCACCTGTAGATCTGCAATCAAAGACAGGAGAGAAAAGGTGAGCGGGAGAGAGATTTTAATACAAATTGGGAGATAGGAAAGCGGTATTGCAATCTTTTTGAAGAGAAGGAAATGGAAAGGGTGGAATGGATAATTGGAATGGATAAATAAATACTGCTTGGAAATGTGCCAATGTCCTGTCTTCCTGCATGAAATAATCTCATTGAAAAAAAAAATAATACATATAATTCCAAGAGATGGAATACAGGTAAAACTACATGTCCCTCTTACTCCAAGTCCTTTATTAATTTTCATGAACTGTGGTCAGGATTAGTAGAGGCATTCGCCCAATTTGTTTAGACACCAAGGGGAGCTATATAGACAAAGATTACAGAAATTAACTAGGATTAACATACTTGATATTTGAATTAAGCAGCTTGTATTTAGAGTTTTGTAGATATTCAGCCCTATTAATAATATATTGTGTTGTCTGTTCTCACTTTATTATCTGCTAGTGTTGACTATAGTCCATGGGCAGTACACTAATAGGTGCCCTAATGAACTGATCAAAAGTTAAAGTATCTGCAGTTCATGAATTTCAGTGTGTGCTCGACAGTGAGACTGTGATCAATTCCCTTAATACAAACCTGTGTCATTTAAACAAATTTGTGGCAAATCACATCGTGCTGCTAGGTTTTTATTTACAAGACAATGACCACTTATTTGGTAAGATAAAAAAATCATCATGTAATGGTGTGCATATCTAATGCACCGCATGACTTGTAGTATCAGATTCACTGTACTGTAGGCAAACTGATTTATTATCGGAAGCTTAGTGTGCTCCAATTTAGAACATTTTAACAAGCTTAACAGTAAATATGGGCATATTGCTCAAACTTAACAGTAAATATAAAAGGCATATTGCTCTATTTTTGTGGGCATTGGAGCCAGCGGATGATCCACTATGCTTCTCCTGACATTTTGGTTCAGATTTCTCTTCCCTCTGTGAGAAATACAAAATAAAAAGAGCGGGAGAGAAAAAGACCCCGCATTCCCTCTGAACTCATGCCTTTGAAAATAGGACAAGTCAGAATTCAATCATGTTTAATCTCCTTCCTTCTGCAGTTCTGGCCCTAGAGACCTCTCTGACTCATCTCTTGCCTTTCATATTCCGGGTGGCCTTCTACCCCCCCCCCCCCCCCACCACCACCACCTGTCCCCCGTCGACCAAACCCAACCTTCATCTCCCCTCTGACAAACCCGCAGGTCTCCCGCACTCTCTCAAATGCGTCCTCATTTCGGTTTCATAGCCTATTAGCCCATGGGTATTTGTGGTGGACAGTGTGGGTCAGAGAGGGATGAAGGAGACATGGAAAAGAGATGTGACCTTGGTGAGAGGTGCAGCGTGACGGTGTGTGGTCATGTGACCTCCAAAGGCTGGCCTGGAGACGGTAGCTTTGATGTCACCCGTCTGTCATCACCCAAGGGTGACAGGGATCCTGGAAGTCTGCTACCTGTAGATAAGAGAGGCCTTTTCTGTTTGGACCTCATGCTTGTAACTGAAACCCATGAAGTTCACAGTGGGCAAGAATCATGGTCACTGCAACGAGGGCAGTTAGGAGCTGGACCTTTTTGTTATGCTGGTTTACTTGTTTTTGACAGGGAGAGAAGACCACAGACAGACACTTACTTATTCAGTTCTTTCTTTAGGCTGACATGTGACAGTGGCTGGATCAGAGTAGCTGTTTCTTCAGCTCTGTAGGTCATTAACATTATTGACATTGATTACCCCCTTTTCCAAACAATATTGTGATATCTGATTGGTGGGTGATTACACCTCATATTCTGATGGCCATGATCTGTTCCCCAAAGATGCCGTGGAGAACATGAGGCTGGCTGTTTTATGGTGTAGTACCACTTTCACTTGAATTGTGGAGCAGACAAGTGCGGATTACATTTTCAATTTATGTTTTGCATGAACGAGTCATATGGTGTATGTTGCTCAGATGCCTTCTTGGAAAAAGAAAACCTTGGTGTATCTCAGCCATATCATCATTTCAAGATGGCTGTGGGCTTGAGTTAGGAGTGAGGACTGCTTTGTCCATATGATCAGGTAAAACGATACATGGCTTTCCAACGGAAATAGTTCTGTTTGATTGCACAAGTTTACCCAAACTGGTATTCATTTGTCAGTGTTTCGAAAGCAGTCGAGGTTATAAAAATGTTTTGACTGTGTAAATGGAAATGCATATTTATCCATTTCAAAACACTCACAGAAATAGTTTACTGTTTATTGAGAGAGCATCTGATTCTGCAGGACCAAATAATATGGCGTGGGGCTGTTGTGAGAGTTTATTGTGTGCTTGTCTGTATGTCTGATTATAAACAGGACATCTTGGTAAGTTATGGAATGTTTTGGACGAAACAATGAATTTATTTCACGCGGCAGAGGCAGAAATTAGTAAGTTTAAGGGTTGATGTGGCAACTCTTCAGATGAGTGCCGGTCTGAACCGAAAGCCCTGTTGCACATTGCAAATCAAATGCATTTTCTGTGCTATCCCTCTGGCTTTTTTGGTAGTTTTCAGAAGCATCGTAATGTGTCGGCATGAAACGGAAGAACCCTTGCATAGATTATGGTAATGAAGCATAAGAACAACAGGCACAGTTTATTTGCATTTTCCTTTGATGTTTTCCCTGGGACATTCACAGAGGGGGGGGAAAAAACGTTTCTGCCTGCCTGACTTAACTCACTGTAACCTGACAATTGGCCATATTTTTTCCAATGACCAATATTCTTAGATCTACAATGTAAATATTACACACAAATACATACATAAAAAACACACTTTTTTGACCACACAGTACTGTATAGGAAAGCATGAGATGAGTATACATCAATCGTGCAAACATGTCTGAGGGTCAGATTTAAATATTTGTGAGTGGTAAAATATTATACTAAACAATCCAACAAAGTGCACTAGTCCATTATTATAAAAAATTCCAGATTTTCCAGATTAGCCATAATGCATTCAATTTTTGGGAGTTCCAGTATGCCTCTGCGAAAATTATCTCAGATATTTATCGAGGCTTGTCGCAAATATCAAAGGTAATTGTGTTGGTTTTTTTACTACCTGGGGAGAGCAGGAAAGCTGGTGTTAACTTGAGATTTCATCGATATCAGCGCACACAAATTTGAATAGAGAAATTATTTTCTACTAACCATTCTAGTACCCATAGTTCCATGAAAAAAACCAAGGGCCTAAGAGCCCCACAGTCAGGCTAGAGATACTAGATGAGGTAAAAGATTACCTGGAACTTCAATCACACACTCCCCTTTGCAACGGCATGCACCTCTCCATGCTACATGTCTGTTCTACTGGCTTACAGGTTTACAGTGGCACTATCCCTCAGTCTGAAATAAACAGGCTATTGCTGTGTGAGATGATAGATATTGACACGTGCAAAACTTGTATAGTGGTTGAAATATTTGGGCTTTAGTTTCCGGCCATTGCACCGGCGAAGTGGCATTTCCGTCATGGCTTTTCACGCACCTGAGCCCGTTTGGTAATTTGGTGACTCACCATGTGCAAATGTGGGAGGAGAAGCACTGCACTGTTGGGGGTATGTCAGCGCAGCTGCTCAGTGCAATTTTGGTGCTGCAGATTGCAATTTTGGGGTCAGATTAGTCTGACCCCAAAAGATCCGTGCACCGCCCACCTTCTCAAACCAGGTTTATGGCGCAGCCCAGCATATGGGCTTTCCCAAGCAATGCGTGCATGATCATAACCTATTAAAAAACCAATTTAACATTCATATACATCCCCCAAGCAGGAAAAATGTATACTTTGCATTTACTGTTCATTGTCTTTTTTCTTATGTTAATTAATATTATTCATTGTTTTTGGTTGTTCATAATATACTGCACTGTCGTCCCAAGTTACTGTATTCTGTTATTTTTCTTACACCCGCCTGTCATTAGATAGATGAAAATAAACGCAGTTGCGCGCTCCTTCTACCCAACCTCTGACCAATGAGAAATGAAAGGGGGCCACTCCATTAACATCCAGGTAAGATCTGATGCAAACTGCCTGGTGACACAGAAGGAAAGTATCGAGACAGTTTGATCCTGTCCCTGTTATGCCTGCAGTGTCGACTATCGGCATGTGTACGACACTTGCGCAAGGTAAACATGAACTTGGCTAGTTTCTACATGGCCAACGAAGGTGTGTTGACTAATGCATCGAAAACGATGCTGATGTGGACAACCTGTAATATTCTGCTTTACATTGTAAAGCCCGTGTCTCACATCTCAAATCAATGTGTCAGCAGGCAATGTAATAGCATTGGAATCTAGGCTACTTGTCATCAAAGATTATTACGTTCATTTGGCAGATGCTTTTATCGCAAAGCGACGTACAATAAGTACATACAGAAGGTCATTGAAGCAACTACAAAACGGGTCCGACAAAGCACATTTCTATCATACTGTAGCAGCTAGCCATAGTCATGAACATTGAGTATAGTACACAGAGTAAGCTATGGCTAAGTCAGCAAAGCATTTTAAACTATAAAATCAAACGAGTTAAGGAACGGGAAACAAGTGCTACGTGAAAATGGTACTAGATTAGTAGGTCAGTCAATGTGGAGTCTGAAGAGGGGTCGTCTTCAGACCACGACGGAAAGCAGGCAGTGTTTGAGCGGAACGTAGAGGAACGGGGAGTTCGTTCCACCACTGGAGAGCTAGGGTGGAGAAGCTCCGCAGTCGGGAAGAGCGAGGGCCATTGACACGGAGGGAAAGAAGTGCTAGTCGTCGTCCTGCTGCAGCAGAGCGGAGGGGTCGAGCTGCAGTGTAGTGTTGGGTTATGCCCTGCAGGTAGGAAGGGCCTGTCCTTTTGGCTGCAGCGTAGGCCAAGGTCAGAACTTTGGACGTGATCCTGGCGGCGACCTCAGTAGGGGAGTGACATGCGATAACTTCCGGAGGTTGAAGACAAGTTGAGCGGCTGCGGTTCTGGATCAGTTGTAGAGGCAGAATGGCGCAGGCTGGTAGGCCTGCGAGAAGGGGGTTGCAGTAATCCGGGCGTGAGATAACCATGGTCTGGACGAGAAGCTGGGTGGAGTAGGTGGTCAGGCATGGTCGAATCCTCCTGATGTTGTACAGGAGGAACCTGCAGGACGTGCTGTTGTCATCCAGGACCAACACCTGGTTCCTTGCAGAGCGGGAGGCAGTTTTCCACTGTGGTGGTATCGCACAGAAATTAGCGGTACCCCGGATCACAAAGCGCACGGCTATAAAGCGAATGAAAAGAGGCCATTTGATTGGCTATGATTGAATCCAGCAACAACACACCTATTGATAAATATTCAGCCTGATTGAGCCCATTTTCCACCTGCGCGACACACTCTGACCTCTGGTCACAAAAATAACAAAATTCAGTAATTGTGTCCAGTGCCCCATGCCCTGCACCACTGACTGTACCTATATGTGCCTTTTGCTGGAAAATGGAGCCCAAAACGTGTGGTTGTTTATTTACATAAATCACTTTTGTGACAGTCTTATTTCCCAGTTTAGTGTCGTGAATAAAAGGTCACACTGTACTATTTAGTTTTTTTTTGCATAAGAAAATTATCAAATTAACCTTTGGAATCCAGATCAGCTTTCTACACAATGCGTCTTCGATTTTGCACACTTCTTCCTGTTTTTAGACTTACCGCTATTAGTCTCTCTTTGATCCAGTTCAAAGGTCGAGCTAAACGACAATACAGGAAGATTATGATTCATCAACAGTCACCAATGATTATTGCAAGGCAAGGGGAATGAGAGGAGTGCTTGGAAGGTTTGCTGTCATTTTCACTTCCCGCTTCACGTGAAGTTAATGAAAGCAGAATAAAGTCAGTAAATCTTCTTTAACAATCTGTCTTCACAGTGGTGTCAAGCAATGCTTTCTGGGATATCTACTATCTGTAAATGTGGCAATGGAGGGGTTAAGGTCTGAAGGGGTAAACAACCATTTTGAGAGCCCCACTTGAAGTGAATGAAGCAGATGGTGGAAGACGTCTCTAAAGAAAAATATCTATTCAGTTTACCGTCAGTGGTACCAAGGCCTTTATTTTTTTTCTGATCTAAATACCTTTTCCTTAAGCCTAGTTTATAATTGATTTCATTTTAGCTCTAAAATATTTAACCACATTTCAAAAAAAGTCCAAAACCATTTTAAATGAAAGCCAAGGATGTACGAAGGAAATACTTGGCTTATTGATTAATGGCTAGCTGCTGATGCCAGGTACCAATACTTTTTAATATTCCATTCCATTCTGTTACTGTAAGTGAGACCACTGCTTTGATTGTCATTTTTCATAAATGTTTGTGTTCACTCCTTTATCAAAAAAGAACATATTCTATCCGTTCGTTCCGAGCAGAATCAGAATTTTATTGTTTCTGTTCTTTTGTTCCTGCAACATAACGTTCCTGAACTGGTTAGAATGAATAAAAAATAAAAATTAATTAAAAAACGGTTAATTTCGTTCCTTTTCTCCCACCTTACAAACATTCAAACCAGCCTAGTAGCTTGCCTCGGAACCTATTATCTTTGTGGCTGTGTTTTCCCGAAAACAATAGCCTAATTAACATGGTTAAAGTGAAGTTATTGTTTAGTTGTGAAACAATCATTCACTGATCTACACATGGATTCTGACTTTAAATTATCCCTCTGATTAAATCAAAGTTGTTTTAATCATCACTGCCTACATGAAGCCTCCCACCCCATCACTAACCTGCCCAGTTTATAAAAAGAAACGCATTCTATGGATGATGAAAAACACAGTGGGCAGATGATATCACACTGCGTTAGCACTGAATAACTTGGCGTGGCAAATACAGCACCACAACAAAATAACCACGTTAGAATTGCTTTTATATATAGCAATCCTGTCGGAAGAGATGCACAATTCAAATCACACACAGCAGCACAAGCAAATAATCTGATCAACTCCAGGCATTTATAAGGTCTGTCGCTGCTGCGACAGAGGTCATTGAAATACCGGCTTTATAAACTGCACACGGATGAGTCACATCCAACAATTGACTTGAACATAAATGGACGATAATGTCGACATTGTTCACGTTGAGAGATAAGAATCAACATCGTTGGCATTAACAGATCCACTGAGAACGTACACAGTAGCCAAACATTAAAAATTAAATAATAGCTACCACTCGCGTGGCGGCTAAGGCCTAAACCCGTTGCAATAGCATGCACTGACTGGCCTACTCATATTCAGTATGAAAACCCAAGGCATAGGCAAAGCATCACTAACAATACATTAGGCTATGCAAAATACCACCACCATGATATCAATAAAATGTCGTCCCTCAAAGGTCTTCCTCAACCTTCACCTGGCGGTAAAGCGGTCACAATAGGCTATCCTCGAATTCCAGCTTTCTGACGAGGTGCGACTCGGCAATATCAATAAACTAAAGGTGACAAAAGACACCTTTGTTTGTCAATGGCTATCGCAAGTGCACGCGCCGCAGTGGTGGTTGGTGGGTTTATGGGAAATGCCCCAGGGGTGTATGAGACTCGTATACATTTTTTGTTCTGCAAATGAATAGGGCCTTTTCACACTACGATATGTTAACAGGAAGTGACGAGAGAACCAGGTAACAATTAATCCGGTTAGCTATATGATCTTCCAGCTCTCTCAAGCAGTGATGTTAGTCGATTCATGGGCTGGTTCTCAGTAGGCTAACGAAACTCTGGTGCTAGCTTTTCATCCTACTGATGCTAGCTTGTCATCTCATGTGGTGCTAGCTTGTCATCAAACGATGTGATCGTCCAATGCTAGCTTGTCATCTTATGTTTAAAAGCTTCAAAATAATATTTTTGACTTTCAATTGGCATTAAGGCATAGCTACAGATTATGAACGGCAAGACATTTTTTGAGTGCGGGGCAGAATGTTCCCACGAACCATAGCGCATTCACCGGTGAAAATGTAGTAGTATTGCTGAATGTTATGAGCTCAAATTTGGAAGAGCTAGCAGGTTTGGAAGAGCTAGAAGAGCTAGCACATCCAATAACTGAAATTATCGGGAAATTGGCCAGATTTGGCGTTCAGTATAAGCGGTGTAGCTAGCTACTTACTGAACTCTAAATCTGGCCGATTTTACGATCTTCACCACTGTGCCCTGCACTGAATTGCTAAGAAAAGCATGTGCTCGTAGTTAGCCAGCTAGCTGTACATTTTCTGTGATCTGTAACTACTAACTAGCTAGCTACTTATGTTACTGAACACTAAATCTGACCAATTTCCAAATAATTTCAGTTATTCGCTGTACTAGCCACTGAGGGACACAACATGCTTTGTAGATTGACTGTGCCATTTGTTTTGACACCGGAAAGGTAATTACCTGGTTACTGAAACCGACGGAAATGTGAAAAGGGTCCATTACATTTAATTTGATGACTGAATAACTTTTAAATACAACAAAATATTTAATTTGTTTTTAGGTTAGGGTTAGTTGTAGCAGTTATAGCAGGGACACGTGATGAAAGCATTTGTGGAATACATGGGGGGAAAAAAAAATTTACCTAAATTTTCACTTAAAGTTGTTGCTCATTAACAGTATTGTTGATTTTGTTTCCATTTCTGTTTTTTTTTCCTGCAAAAATGTGTTTCTGGTTTTCGTTTTCATGCCCTGCTTGTAACCAAGCCTATTATGCTGTGACCATGTTTCTGTAGAATAGATAATGAAACCGTCAATAAAACGTTGATTAGGTTTTTCCCATGAGTTTCTTCCATCAAAAGCCTATTAGCTACAAATACACACACACACACCAGTGTTTCCCCTAGGATTTTTTACAGCAGCGGTGGGGGCTAATAACTTTGCCTAACGTGAGACCCAAGCACCACTAATGTGCTCCAAGTACGATTTCAAATTTAACATTTTGGTGTTGAGCCCTATCTGGACAGGATTTTACAGGGGAAGGAGTAATGCAGTAATGAAATGGAGCAAGCGTGTCATTTCAGTCCCAATTTCACAGATAGTGCATGCAACTAACTCGAGTCAGAAATAGTTCATCTCTCAACCAAAATACCCAATATAATTTTAGACTATTCAACATCAGCTAGACTAGCTAGATCAACTTCAATTAGCCTTTGCATTGTAGCTGCCCCTTGCTGCTTTGCATGTATTGCAATTTTCATCTAACCGTAGATGGGATTGCATGGGTAGAGAATGGCCCTCGTCATTCTCCTGTTTGGTTTCTAGTCTGGTCTTTGCCACCTGTCAATCGCGACAGTATTTATGAGTGGGCTGACATCATTGTTATTGTATTTGGGATCATATTCATACTCTGTGAAAGTTACTAGTACCGGTTTGTTGGGGAAGTGAGGATTAAGTAAAATTAAAAAAATTAATTCAGAAGTTAATACTTACATGTCAATGGCGACATCTTCGCCCTGGGCAACAGCAACTTCAACAACAGAGTCTATGCTTTCTGCCTCAGAGCCACTTTCACACTCTCCCTCCGAATCACCCCAAAAATCTCCACTACCTCCGCAAGGGACGTATTTTTTTGCCATCATATATATAATGTAATAAGATTAAGAGATTGAATTAATAATGACATATCTACTCAAATCTCCATCTAATTATTATGACGGGCTGTGTGTATGGAGCAGACAGAATGCTATCACAAAATGGCTTCTGAAGAAATGTCATGATTGGGTAGGAAATCCACTTTGGGTAGGAGTCCACTTTGTGTTGGGTGTAACTTTTTGGACCCCTGAAATCCTCTGTTGCAGTGTTCCTTAATTTTCAGCAAGGCAGCATTGTATTAAAGCAGTTTTACCAAGTACTGAACTGATGTGTGGTTTAACTGTGTGGAGTAAGAGAATGTGATTCAGTTTAGGCTACCGCTGAAATTGCATTTTAAATCTCTTGCAAGTCCCAGAAAACATGTTCATGGTTTGCCTGTCATGGTGGGCTTGCTTGTTTAATGAAGCACGCTGTACTGAAAGCTGAGAATTGGAAAGTCTTAATGTTTAATTCATTAAATTGCTGAAAGATCTGAAAATGCAATTATTAACGCAGAGCCTGTATAAACCACAACATATCTTGAAAACAACTTTCAAACGATTAAATAATGGGAACTCTGCAAAAAAAAACTGTGGTACACAAGGCAGTGTTTCCTTGTATTTCACAAATGTCTGACTCAATAATGGCGCACATGCAGATGATGCGATTACCACAATTAATGCTTCTCTATTTCTGCTAGAATGCAAAATAAAATTACTTATTGGCAAATGATCAGTGGTCAGGTTTATTTACAACAATAAATGTGTGTGGATACATTGGGTAAACAAAGCGAATGAACAGCTTCAATCAATAACAATATTAATCTGAAGCATCATTCACCCTACACATAGTCAGTCAGCATGCTGTTGAAAATCAGATCCATGTTTGGAGTGTTGTACTGAGAAACAGTCATTTGTAAGGAATAAAGGCACTGCTATCCACCCTCAAAGTATATTCTGTCATACACAGGAAACACATGTACATTCTCTTCCTGTCAAGTCAGATTTTATTTATATAGCACATTTCATACACAATGAAACTCAACGTGCTTCACATTAAAATCAATAGCACAAAAATGTGCATTGCATTTTATACATTCATACGTACATGCACGCATGCATGCATACATACATAATAAAAGGTATAAGCAAACCCTCGCATACCAGGGGCCTCCCATCCCCATCATCAGACCGCACAAACACACGTCAAAGTAGACAGACATACAAACATAAGCACTAACCAAAAGCCTTAATGAAAAGGTTTTGAGTCTGCTTTTAAATGAAGGTAAAGATGGCGCACATCTCAGGTCCTCTGGCAAACCATTCCAGCAACTGGGAGCATAATTTTAGAAATTTTTTTCACCAGATTTAGATTTTATTTTTGGAACAACTAAATGACGGGAGCCAGAACACCTGAGAAACCTAGTTAGGGGATAATCAATAAGAAGGTCATGGATGCATTGTGGAGCAAGGCCACTGAGTGCTTTGTAGACCAAAAGCAATATCTTAAAGTCAACCCAATAGCATACTGGAAGCCAGTGTAGTGATGTGAGAACAGGCGTGATGTGTTCCGTTTTTCTTGTACAGAACTCTTGCTGCAGCATTTTGAATGAGCTGCAGCCGCCTCAGTCTTCTTTGGAAGACTGCAGAAGAGGGTATTACAATAATCTATTAGACTAGTAACAAAGGCATGGACCAGTTTTCAGAGAAACGGTGTCAGAAAACCTCTCACTTTTGAATTTTTGATAAATGTTAAAAAGCTGTATTAGTAATGTGGTTGATATGACCTTCAAAATTCAGATCAGCATCAAAGATTACACCAATGTTTCTGACTTGTTCGCTGCTCCTCATGGACAGGGAATCTAAATAAATGGAGATTTCCCGTCTATCTGCCTTCGGACCTAAAACAAGAACCTCAGTTTTATCCTTGTTAAGCTGAAGAAAATGTTGGGACATCCAGTGGTTCATGTCCTCAATGCAGTTGATTAGAGATTTGATTGGACTCAGGAGACAGTGAAATGTGAAGTTGTGTGTTGTCTGCATAGTTATGGTAACATATACTGTGTTTACGAATAATATACCCAAGAGGGAGTATATAAAAATTGAATAACAGTGGCCCTAAAATTGACACATGTGGAACCCCACACACAATGTAAACTTTTTCAGAGCTGTAACTGCAGAGAGAGACATAGCTTTTTCGACCCCTCAGGTATGCAAACCAATTTAGAACTGGGCCTGATAGGCTGACAGTTTTCCAGTCTATTAATTAAAAGGGAGTGATCAACTGTAACGAAGGCAGTGCTCAGATCTACACTAAAACAGAAAGCCTGTCGGCATCATTATTGACTCTGAGGTCATTCGTTACCTTTACTAGGGCTGTTTCAGTGTTGTGATTGGCATGGAAAACTAATTGAAAAACATCTTGCAGCCTTGAGTTACATAGGCATGAAGTTGCTTATAGACAACCTTTTTGAGGATCTTGCTGAGAACAGAAAGATTAGAAATGGGCCTGTAATTACTAATTATGGAGGCATCAAGAGTGCTCTTCTTAAGTAGTAGTCTGATAATAGCTATTTTAAGGAAAAACTCCAGATTGCAAGGAGGTGTTAACAATCAGAAAAACAGATTTAAAAAAAGGTTGTTGGAAGAGGATCAAGTTAACAGCTAGAGAGCTTTATATGTCTAACAATCTCATCAAGGTCCGAGGAATTTAGAGCTTCAGAGGTACTGCAATAAGGTGGAGAGGGAAACTCACATTTCTGATCAGGGCAGAATTTAACAATGCTTTGCCTGATGCCCTATAATTTGTCTACTGTGTACTGTCTACTGCGGTCAACCATTCTTGCAGTAGATGCATACACTGCATCAATACTTCTAATTCCATCAACGATATAGAAACCTTTAACACTGCAAATGTGATCAGAAAATTTGTTTGCCCTTGTGAGTTGGCGTATGTGGATCAAGCAAACGTTGCCGGAAAAATGCATATATCCAAACGGAATGGCAATTCATTGTCAAAATACTGAATATTTAATGGGCAAACGCTTCATGCTGGTGCTTATGTGGGTGGAGAGCCGATGCTTGGCATCTCTACTCGGCCATAAATTGCACGGCACAAAATAAAACCAGGCTCCAAAAATTTGACCATATCAGCCCCGAACAGACGCCTCCCCGCTGTGAGAGGTGGGCTCCCGGTGACGCCTAATCCCATTACAATCTCATCGGTGCGTCGGTCACCGTTCCTTTCCCGTAGTGGCTGTTGGCACTGTGGTACGCCTTCAGGAATAAAACCTCAGAGTCAACACAGGCCACCTGTTGAGAATCTGGAAAAAAAAATCCCCTGTGATCTGCTTTTCTTAAGATAAAGCTGCAGTGCGCTGCTTCAATGCTGGAGACAAATGACTGCCCCAATATTGTTCTTGTTAGAGGTTATGCAATGAGTTACTGCAGAACAGCCTATGCGGCTGTGCTAACCAAACACTTTTAATTTCAGCCTTTATTCGTGTATTGTATCATTTATAACAAAAATAGTGATCCCCTTCAGAATAACCTTCTAACTAACCTTGTCTCGGAGATGGACTTTTTTTGAACATTGTAACTAAACTTCATCTGCTTAATCTGGCATCCGAATATTCACTACATATGCATGCCAGGCTTCCAACTGATCAAAATCCGATATTAATCCAAGCCAAGTGAACCCTGTGCAGCGGGGTTCTCTGGTGCATTAAAGCCAAGCTATGCAACACTGTACAGTAATCACCTGCTGTGCCTTTGATATACAGTACTTGCGCACAAGAGCAAAATTACAGCTACAGTGAGGCATTTATCCCTGGCCCAGAAAATCTACATTAACCTTTCCTCTCCACACATCATACAGACCCTCATAAATGAGTCTTCCTCTACACTACACATTGGTTTCCATGACCCAATAAGTAGTAAGTAGACTTTGCTAGAGCACTAATGTCATCGACTACTTTAAACCAATTCGATTATTTTACTGTGAAGAGCAGCATCTTCGACCGGTTCAAAACAAGCCTGTGTCTCACAGCACATGGTGCCCCCTCTTTATTTCATTTTGTGGTAATAAATTTGTGTGGATTATACAACATGGTGCTGTTTGATGGTACTAACTAAAATATAAGGCCTAAATTGTGGAATATTAATTTAGCAGTTTGAATCATGCCTCACACATCTGATGCTTTCACACAATAATTCCTTTAACTGGTAGAGAGGCAAAGCCTTCACTAAAAAAACTACTACTATAATCTACATTGTTGTGATGCATCAATAACACAGGCAAAATAAAGAAATCTTTATGTCAGCTGAAATCTCTCAAGTACTAATCCAAAGTTAAATTCCTAATATTTAATCAGTGTAGCAATTAGGTCAAATATGGACATGAAAATGGGTGAAGTTCTGGACTGAAAAATATACAGCCCATTTCGCTTTATGAACAGTAGTTTACCATAGTTATTATTACACTGGATATCAAATTGCTGCTTCGAATTCCATGGAAAATGTCTTCCTACCAAATTATAAATAGAAAAAATGACATTTTACTATTATTGCATGTGCAAAATCTCTTTTTTTTTAAAAGAAAATGTATAATTATCAAGACATTTTCAAATTAGCAGTGCATATTACAATTTTTTATATTAAGAACTAATTGTCCTTGAAGGTAAATTATGCTGGGAGCGAGGTTTTCTCCTTGTGGGTCTGACTTCCACGGTCTCCATGTGCGTACCTCTGTCAGAGAGAAGTCAGCGAGTGGACAGATTACCGCCACCAGGGATTAACACTGGAAGGAAACAACTTTTTTTAATTGGTCCCATTTCCCATTTAACAATGGTCCATCTTCCCATTTAAACGCTGGCAGGAAAGGAAATAACTTTTTTTAATTGGTCCCGTTTCCGTTGCAAGCCATTCACTCAGGAGGGAAATGCTCACATCTGTTTCTTTAAGCCTCCTCATATTAATGAATTATCTGCTCTCAGAAGAGTCCAGTTGTCCTGCAGTTTGTGTCTGGTTAATTCTTGAATAATTATGATTGCAATATGGTAATTATTATTTTCAATATGAATGATTGCCTTCTTCCAAGCACGATTTCATCATGTTTATTAATTCTTTTTGCCTGGGGGCAGTGTAAACCATGGAAATATTTCCGACATTTGCTGAGTTGAAATGTAATTTCAGTTTGTTGCAGCTTGTTTGCACGGTTAAAAATATTACACTACATACCACTGTGCAAACTAATATCATAAATGCAACTTTAACATTTAATCAGTTTTGAGTTCAGCATAATGTATCATTGCATGCGGAATGCAGACACTGCCCACTTTTATCCTTGAGTCCTCCAAACACACCATTCCATACTATTCAGTATGCTTGTTGAGTACACTTGGAGAGAAAATGGTTAAGTAGTCAATATTGTCTCTAAATGTAGTATACTTAAAACCCCTGGATGATATATGTACTTCTGGGGTTTCGCTGAGTATATTCAGTAGCATACCTTTGAAGAAGTACACAAACATACGTAAATATGATGCCCAGCTTCGCCGACGTTTTCCTTTAACAACACGTAACATGGCCGAGCAAGAGTGGGATTTCTTATGACACTCCCACAGTACAGTTGGAAAATAGTACGGAGGATATTTTTTGCATACTGCATGTTTCATATACTAAACAGTATACAGTACACAGGATGCAGTAGATAAGGCTCTGATTCGCGCACAGCCTACGTTTAGTGAGGAAGTTTCTTTGTCAGGTGTAATCTCCCTTTTGAACATAAAGGTGTCCTTGCCATGGAAACATATTTTGACCTCCTGCTGACAGTAATTAAAACCAAATAATAAGCTTGAAATGTCCAAAGCCCAATCTAATTGCTTTGTTTCCAAGAAATTAATTATTTGTTTGGATTCAATTGTGAGTTCTGCGAGATCTTTGGCCTTAGCAGAGGGTTTCAAGTAAGTTCACTCTGTCTATCACAGCTCTCCTTATCTCATTATTCCAGAGCCTTTGCTGAGGACACGCTGCTGGACTGATGCATTGTGGGAGAAATGTCACAGTTGTAATGAAAAGGCGCGTAGATGTGTTTTTAGGATGTGACAGCCACAATTCCTTTCTCTTCTGCCTTTTGTTCATTTTTTTTCAGTGAGTGAGCACTAGCTGGCTGTAATTTGAATTCTGTTTGATTCAAAAACAGCATTCAAAGGGTCACTGATCAGGTTAAGCCCACATTGCCAAGGAGTGGTAACTTTGTGGCCTAGATTTACTGAAGGAGCTTCACAATTTATTCAGTTTGTGTATGATGTAACTCTTTTGAAGTCGACGGGAATATAAAATTTGAAGGAACAGCACTGACAGCCAATGCTTAAGATACACAGGGAGCTGTATCTAGCAGTGGGAGGGTTATTTCTCTTTCTAACAAGGAAGTGAATTATTCTCCCACCAACATCTTTGACACAGCTGGAATAACGGGGATAGCGCTTAATGGTTCATTAGAATGACTATATTATCAGCGTTCCACAGGAGCCGCTCCACAAACCAGGAAGGAAGTCTGATTCTGTGAACAGCTGTCACTTCTACAAATCAGGGATAGATGGTGCATATTATGTATGCATGGCCCTGCCGTTGCACGCAGTCTACAAGCAAAAATGGGCACAGTAGTAGACGGAGAGACTAAGAGAGTGACACAGCGAGAGAGACACGGCTGAGACACAGAGACACAGCGAGAGAGACACAGCTGAGACACAGAGACACAGCGAGAGAGACACAGCTGAGACACAGAGACACAGCGAGAGAGACACAGCTGAGACACAGAGACGCAGCGAGAGAGACACGGCTGAGACACAGAGACGCAGCGAGAGAGACACGGATGAGATCAAGAGATGGACACACAGACAGACACATACAGACAGACACGCACACACAGGTTCCTTGAACCAACAAAAGTCACCTGTATGTGCGGTGCTTAAAATGCATGCCAGACAAACAATATTCCGCTGTAGAATTCGAGGAAGCGCCATTTTCACCATGGTGACTTATGTATAAGGCCGACTGCCGCTCCTCCCAATTTGTCTGTGTAAATGATTCGGGCAAGCTTGGGGAAACCAGGGAGTCGGGGACCCTATCGCTCCGCCAGACTTCTCATCTGCTCACAGACACGTAGTGAACCTATCCTTCACTGCAGCCCCCCCCCCCCCCCCTCTGATGGCGAGTATTCCATGCGTGCTGGCTGATGCCGACGGTGTTGGGTTTGTAATGTCCGTAATGGGACATTAAGCGATCTCGTTACAGTGCCCCGAAGAGCTTATTTAATGTCAGTCTCTCTTCCGTTCGGGGTCTAGCTCGCTCATTCCCCGCTAAGCGTTTCCGCGACTGCTGAGAAAAGTAACTTGCCCAGACAGTAAAAATCTGAAAAAAAGAGTAGAGATATGGAGAAATGGAGACATGCTGTTTTTGTAGCTGAGAATACGTTTTTTTCATTTTAATTTTGAAAATGATTTTTATTATTTTTTTAAGCTACTGCCTAACCAAGTCAGATGCTACTGAATTAGTAGTGAAATAAAAATGTATTTAAATCAGCCGCATGTTCATGTGAGCCCTTTAATGAAGGAATGGGCACTGATAATGGGATGTGTGCTGACAGGAAGACTTCACCACACGTAAAAATGAGCAACAGCCGATTTTCTCTCACTCTGGAGGAAAGCAGGCTTTAAAAAGGCTTAAGCCACCCACCCACCAACAAATTTCACTTCCATAAATTTGCATTACAAGGTTTGTCACAGTTAGGTGAGGAAAAAAATATATATACAGTTCCCAGTAGAATTATTGGCAACCCTGCAAAATATGAGCAAATAAGGCTATAAAAATATCTCATTTATCAGCATGACCTTGCACTCGGAATATGAGAAATCTAATCTTTAATTTTAGTAAAAATTATTCTCAAAACATTTGCCACAATTATTGCAAATTATTGCAATTATTACAAACAAAACATAATTGAAGTATATCCCCGCCTGAGTCTTTAGGAACTATTAAGTGGTTATTCTCAACTTCCTGTTTCACTGGGTTGTAAATATGCGGTGACACACAGGCCAAAACACCGTAGTCATTCTTTACCATTGCGAAGATGAGATTAATATAGAAAAAGATTAATGTCTGAAACTACCTATTTCCACCATTAGGGCAGTAATTAAGAAGTTGTGATGAACTTGCCTGGAATAGAACACAATGTAGTTTGCCTACATGGCCCACGGACAGGAGGACGGTTTGAGAGGCAACAATTTCTCCAAGGATCACAGTTCACCTCTACGCCAACAAGCTATTTGGAAGGCTTTCCAGAAGAAAGCCTCTGCTGTCATCATACCAGAAATAAGCTCATGGAGTTTGCTAAATGTTACCACAATTTAGATTAAAACTGGGTGCTATATGGTCAGAAGAGACAAAATTAGCTTTTTTACAATTAATACCAAAGTGTTTGGCATAATAAGAGGCACCGTTCTGCAGAAAAGAGCCATATCCCTACTGTGAATTATGTTGGTGGATCTCTGTGATGTTGTGGGGCTATTTTTCCTCAGAAGGCCCTGGAAGCCTTGTTAGGATATTTGATCATGGACTCATGACTCAAATACCAGGCGCTTTTAGACCAAATTTTCTGGCTGCCTTTGCATTTAGGCCCAGAAGGCTAAAAGTGGGTTGTGGTTGGATCTTCCAGCAGGACAATGATCCAAAGCATAGCTGAAAATCTACACAAAATTGTTCACAGAATCAATGGTGTGCGATGGCCATCCCAGTCCCCTGATCTAAACACCATTGAAAGAGCTGAAAAGGAGAATGCACAAGCGAGGACCAAGAGGGATTTGGAAAGATTTTCTATGGAGGAATGGTCTTCTTAAATCCCTTGCTATGTTTTCTCCAACCTAATCAAACATTACAAGGAAAAGAATCTGTGCTGTTATCTTGGCAAAGGGAGGGTGCACAAAGTACTAAACACAGGGATGCCAATAATTGTGACATCTTCAAAATAAAAATTAAAAGATTTGTTTGTCCTCTGATCAATGGTATCACAATTGAAGACCTGGGTGCTAAAAGTACTGAAGCCACATTTTTAGACAATTCAAGTTGAGCATAGAAACATGTTGTATTTGTTTAGCTAAGTCCACCCTATACATATTGTTAACAGAAAAGGTGCCTAAGTCTCTTTTCTCCACTATGGAAACAACAGGTTATGGCTGATTTCATGGGTCAATGATATTTTCGGATTGGATTTTCTCAAAATAGACATTTTGTGACTTCATTACTTTTAGCACCAGGGTCTTCAATTGAACTATATAATTCTAATTTTTCTGAGCATAGAAGCTATTTGATAACCTACAAACTGAATTTAATCCTGCACTTTTTGCTCATTAATTTAGGTTGCCAATAATTCTGCTGGGCACTGCAGGCATGCAGTTTATTGCTGTCTTGTTACTTGTGACATGGAAAACAAAAGTAAAAATGACAAAATTATGATCATTTTATGTTTGAATTCATTAATATAGAAACGTGCACATACAAATGTGTCACACCCTCTCAGTCACATACAAAAGCATACAATTTCAGGGTTGTACAGGACGGCAATAATGTAGCATAGAGGTATGAATTATCTGAGAATGGGGTTTTTAATCCTAAACACTGTTCAGAACTGTATCCACTTAATCCACTGTACCTGGTTCTCTAATACATATTTAAGATTTTGAAAGGTTAAATGTAGGCACTTGGTTAACCTTTTTCATCGATGTTAGCCATGCATATACTGTGTATAATGTAGTATAAGCATGCATATACTGTGTATAATGTAGTATAAGGATGCATATACTGTTTATAATACAGTAAATGTATCAGGTAGTGTTGCTTACCTCACGGGGAGGGCCTTTTCAAATATCAAGGTTCATTTTTGTTTGTTTTACATTGTAATGCTGAAGGTGTAGGGGGGGTGGGGGGTGGGGAGAGAGGCTCGCTTCCCTCTTTGGTCACTATCAGTTTCCTGCTTCCTTCAAAATCCTGTCCATGGACAGCAGCAGGTTTATATGAAGCGTACAGAGCTGGGGTTATTGGTAATCCGTCCAGTGTTGCCTGGTGCTTTCAGAGGTCCCAGTTAATAAAGGTACAGTTTGCGCTGCTTTTACGTGAGAGACCTTCACGGCGGAATATTCCAGAAACCCTCAGGCTAAAAGTCTGTTCTTTAAATTGTTTCTTATCAGTTTTCCTTTGATTTGTGACCCAGGAGGGAGAGAAATAGTCTTAGGCAAATGTACTCCCATTTACTGTTTCCATATCTATCCATCACAACCCAGCATGGTGGCTATGCCTGTCATTATACCATGTGCATGTATCTACGTGCATTAGGTTACATTGTCTGCTTAATTTAAATGGGACCATGGGAGCCAGTGGCCCCAGCCCTTAATAAGATAATCCAATCTAAGCACATGTCAGTGCTGGTTTCTTCAGCCTGGAATTCAATAAAAATGCTCTGTGAACCACGGCTAGGAGTAATACAATGCATTTATACCATTAACATTATTGGAAATTACAACTTGCATTGTTTTTGCGTATTGCCCCACTCTATCCGATCACCGAGAATGAACGAATGACCTTTTTGTGAGGGAATAGTCCATTCCGTGCCACGCCTTTGTTCCAGTTCTAATGTCGTGTCCTAAACATGCCAGTTGAGTTGTGATGGGCGCAAGGCACCTGAGAGCCTGCTAATGCAGTCGACGCTCCCGCACCTCCGATGGAAGTCAGCCCTACAGCACGTCACTAGAAATAACGGGGTACACTCCAACAGTGCAGGATGGGGGAGGGGCAGGGGCAGGAACGGACCTCTTGTGCACTACCTTACAGAAGTGTATAGGAGGCTATGCAGGGGGTTGCCAGCTTCAATCTTTACTCTGGCCTTTGATGAAGATGAAGTAGCAGTGTAGGGACCTGGCTCTCATCCATTTCCCCCCTGAAAGCAGCAAGTCATTTGCAAATCCATCTCACTCTGGGAGAGATGGGAAAAGGTGACAGGTTTAGAGTTTTTTTTTTTTTTACTTTTTAATGAGTAAAATGTCCGGCACGAGTGGAGCTTTTTAATTGCAAGGGAAGCAAGCCGGCGCATTCGACAAAAGGCCTTGCAGTCAACACAAGCCTGCGCAGTAAACAAGGACTTCTGTGGTCGACACAAACACTAATTTTCACGGTGAATACAAGCTTGCGCAGCCACAGCGAGCCTGTGTGGACAACACACGGCTGTTACCATGGCGTCCAACTGCCACAGGAGGAGCCGGCCAATGGCTGCAAAGTGCCATGTAAAACAAGCGCGTGGCCGATGAATAAAACATGCCCAAAGGCCCGGCCATGAAATTGAGTGTAAATGAGTCTGCTTCGCAACAATTAAACGGGGAGCTGGGTCTGTGCTTGCTGGGGAAACAGAAAGGTACAGAAGAAGAAGGATGGGATTAAAGGCAAAGGTAAAAAAATCTGCTGATATCACATGTATATTTACCCCACAGCACAGGCCACACTAGCTCCTGCTGTACCCACACATTGTCATTTCACGTTTTATTTTTCGTCCGTTTTCATGAAATGCACATGCCAAAAACATGCCGTGTAGCATAAAATCTAGTTAGGAAAGGCCTTAGACATTTTCCTTAACCTCGCCTTCAGTTCATTATGTTCGTCCCTCTAGGGAAGAGGGAAATATAACTTTCATTTGGAAGATAAAATGTAATTTAAGAAATGGATATATCCGAAGTTTTATGCGTCATATTCAATGGGCCATATTAATGTGGATGGTCATTAGGATTTCTATTGTCATTGTCTCTGCAGGTTCAAAAACAAGCGTCTTTTCGTAATCCAGTTTACAGAAATTGATGGGAGTTTATGCTTTGTTAGAAAATTGAGTGATTTATTGGTGCCTGTAAATGGACATCGGCGGGGATGAATTATCCTGAATATCAAGCATACCCCTTCAGCCTGTTAAAGCTTTTAACCGAAAATGAAATTATCAGAATACATTTATTCAACGTATTTCTGAGATTACGTCATTACACAGACTAATAGGTGCACAGTGATTTCAGTCCAGCACAAAGGAGATATGGGGAGCTTTTCATATTTAAATGCATTGACTGACTTATTGCTTTGGCTGCACAGAGGCACAGATGTGCAATTATGCAAATTTTACAACGGGATGAAGTATTATTCTGTTATGTTGCGTATATCAGGACGTCAAATGAACAGGCTTATCTTGTAACAAGCAGAATCACTCAGTCTTGGCACAAATAGCTTCTCAGACTGACACAACACATTGAAAAAAATCAATGCAACAAAATCATATCTAAATACAAAATGCTCCAGAAAATGAACTTTGATGTTCCCCAAAACAAACAAACCCAAGCAGGCAGCAACTGGATAATAACATGTTTTGGTTTTGATTTAAATCCATTTTATAACTTTGGATGTCTTGAATGCTGCTCCTCAGTTTTATAGAAATCTATAATTGTGCAAGTTTTTCAACAAGATGTACAATTGATATTGTGCCAGTTGACCTGAAGTAAAATGCAATCTTTCCTGAAACTTGCTCATTCCACAACACACTTTGTAGTTGTGAAATGGGAGAAAAAGTTTCATAGAGGGGGCTGAACATGGTCAACTAACAGGCTCATTATTGTATGCAATAATATTGAAGGGCTTACTCATATTCTGTCATTCAGGGCAATTTTTTTGTCATCGAACTTGATTCGGTGGATGTCAAAACCGTTATTTTCTACAAAAACAACACATCTCAGTGTCTATCATCTCCATTATTTTAGTCATATTTACTGTATGGGTTCAGAGGGAGAATTCTGTGACACATTAACTGAGGGAGAATGGACCAACAGACACTACAGTAGTCAGAAAAAAGTCCACAAGAAGAAAATGTTTTTCATGGTTTCTTCTCCTCATGTTGGATAAAACTAACAGGTTCTAGCTGCTTTCTACAGCATCCTTGAAAATGTTATGTTTCAAATATGTTTTTGTCCTGAGGCAGTATAGACATCCAGAGGAAAACATGTTAACAGTAGCTGTTGGAATTTATTGTAGGAACATTGATAGCTTGAAGGGAATACGTTTTGGCATAAGTATCATGAAATTAAAATGCAAATACAAAATCCAAAAATGCCAAAATAAAATTAATGTTAAAAATATTTCAAATTCAATCAGTCCAAAAGTGCAGCATGCATGAACCTTGGTTAAGAAGGGTGATTAGGTGAATCATCCACCTTAACCTAACTCTTGGTGCTTTAACGTGTTGCTGAATCCAAATGGTAGCACTCCACACGAGACGGACTTCGGCCTTACGTACTGTGGCGTAGATTGAAGTGCTCAGTGTCATTTTGCCAAGTCTGCAAGGGAGCAGGGTTGTGATGCTCGGGGACGTAAACTGAGAAATTTAGAATAAAAAATAAATCAACATCTGCAAATAAGTGTACATTTAGGCTATAAGAATTGTGCACTGCGTACACTAAGACCTTCTTTGGTTATTTTCTTCACCATGCTTTTATTATTTTCTTTTTGGCATTGCTTCCTTGATGTGTTATATCAGTACATCCTTATTGCTATGAATTTTGGGTAATCCCAATGGCATAGTCTGGTGAATTGGGCAGCCCTAGCTGCTCAAGACTTCCCGGTAAGCGCCCGGTAAGTCTGCCAGTCGGTGTGGGGGAGAGACCCCGGACATTTGGATTCGGCACGTGACTTTTCAGTGACCCCCTAGAACTTTAAGCGAGGACCTTAATTACATTACATTGCTGAAATTGGGCAGATGCTCTCATCCAGAGAGATGAACAACAGCAACTCAAGATGAAATGCAGTAGCACCTAAGTGAATACTGTACCTACATATGAGGGTGTATGAGGCAGGGTGCAGGATGTGCGAGACTCCGACAACTCGTCAGCTGCTCAGACGAGCATTAAAGTTATAAATAAGGATATACCAACAAAAGGTAAGTGCCACATTGGACCCTCTTCTGGAGCCCTATCAGTTTCTGAACAGGCTGTGCTTATACAGCATTCCTAAGCGTTGTTCTTGAAAAACATTCCCTGTTCGTTAATGCACCTGAAACGCCCAGTCATTGTTACATATAACTGAAATTAATTGTATAGGACCTGAGGATCACAACCAGTATTTTCCCCCCATTCGAGATATTTTAGCATGCTCTTGCAATAACACTATTCCCTAGCAATAATTTTATACTGCTGTATTTCAGGAGTTGAAATTGATCGCTTATGTGATCAGTGAATAATTTCCAATTCTTTGTCCACTCTGAAACACTTTGTTATAGAAATTAACTGATTGATTGGTTTGGAGGTCAATTTGTATTCTCGCTTGAATGTGTTGTATCTGTGCACACTAAACTAATTAGCTAACGAAGGTAACTTCATTCTAGGGAGATGACTCATATTCTAAAGCTTGATATCTCAAACCTATTCCAATGGCATATTCTACACACTCAGTTTTTCCACAAAAAAAGCGTGACATTTAACTCTGTACAAAAGCCTGTTTTCTTGTAATCTGTTTAAAAAAAAAGGAAATGGAAAAATATGCGATGCTTTTGAAATCGTCTGTTTTATGAGTAGTGGATTGTGACACTCGATTTTACAATTCAACACAAGGAGCTTTTGTTGGAGTGATCTACAATGGGGGTTTCTGGGCCCCCATTAATCAAACTATTACTGGGGAGAAACCCAGTGTTAATAATTTAATAGATAGTTCTCTCCACCATACATCATTTCTTTACACTGGAGGCCAGGAATGTTGGGGCATGCAGCTTATTCAAGCTGTGTGTGTGTGCGTGCGTGCGTGCAAGCGAAAGTGTTCATATTTGTGAGTGTGTGCATTCTTGTATGGACCGTAATATTTTGTGCACGGTTGTCAGAGTATACAGTGAGCACCATAATTCATTGGACAGTAACACATTTTTTGTTATTTTGGTTCTTTAGTCTAGCACTTTGAGTTAGAAAGGATGAAAAAGAAAGTGCAGACTGTCAACTTTAATTTGAGGGTATTTTCATCCATATCGGTTGAACCGTTTAGAAACTATAGAACCTTTTGTACATAGTCCCCCCCATTTTCAGGCATCAAAGTTTAACATGATGCAGAATAAAGTAATCATTTTTAATATTTGGTTGCATATCCTTTGCATGCCATGACTTCATGATGTCTGAGACTCAACAACATCAAAAGACTCTTGATATCCTATTTTCTGGTACTCTTACAAGCGATACTATAACTTCTCTGCATTTGAATGGATCTCTATGGAAATTTTGGGGTGGGACTAGATTTAGCTGTAAATGTATGGAATACATGGTTGTCGAAATGGCTGTAAGTCATCAAGTGTCTGAGGTATCGAACGAGCCTCAAACCATCACTCTGCTGCCAGATATGCAGCAGATATGGATGGATCACTTTAAGGGTTGTTTCTCCTGACAAATCTTCCTATTGAACTCTATGGAAAAATAAGTCAGGAGAAAAAACCCTTCAAGTTATCCATTCATATCTACTGCATATGTGGCAGCAGAGTGATGGTTTAAGGCTTGTTTGATACATCAGACCCTTGATGACAGAGCCATTTAGCCAACCATTGTGTTCCATACTGTTCCAGTGTAATTTACAGCTAAATCTAGTCCCACCCCCCAATTCCCATAGAAATCCATTCAAATGTAGAGAGGTTATAGTATTGCTTGTAGCAGTACCAGAAAATAAGATATCAAGAGTCTTTTGATATCGTTGGGTCACAGACATCAGGAAGTCATGGCATGCAAAGGATATGCGACCAAATATTAAAAATTATTACTTTATTCTACATCATGTTAAACTTTCCAATATTTTTTGATGCCCGAAAATGGGGGGGGGACTATGTACAAAAAGTTTTAAATTTCTAAACGGTTCATCCAATATGGATGAAAATACCCTCAAATTAAAGCTGACAGTCTGCGCTTCAACCTCACTGCCATTGTATCCTTTCTAATTCAAAGTGCTAGAGTACAGAACCAAAATAACAAAAAAATGTGTCACTGTCCAATTTTTGTGCTCACTGTATATCCAGCATTTGTGTATATCTGACAGTGCATTTACATTATTTGTATGTGTGGGTGTATTATGCATATAGTTTGGGGGTGATTTTGGGCATGAGGTGTAGCAAGCTGTCATGAGAATGTAATTATGCTAATGCAAACCATTATGAAACATTGTGTATACATTACTTTAGATTGGCCAACAGACAAACATTGCTGATGAGCAGGCAGATGTATCAAGAGGCATATTTAACATTGTACATGTTTCACAGATGGTCCACTGAAAATAAGAACCTAGAATAAGCGAGCCTGGGAATCTGAGTCATGTGCCAGCCTGGGGAGAACTAATTTAGAATTTGAGTTTTGAATTATTTGAAAATTTCATTTAATTCTGCTGTGCTCTGGACAAAGACTGAGAAAAACAAAAACATTTTAATGGATTTCATGAACCCCCTCAGTGGGGGTTAATCGGTCCAAGGGCTCGTTCTCCCTGCTTCTGAACTGCGCATCATGTGACAGTACGAATGCTAAAGTGTGACTGTGAGCTTGACTCACTGGAACCAACTCACCCGAGGCTAGTTCACAGGCTAGCTGAGATTATACAGCAATTCATGTCAACGTTTGATGCGGCCATGCGGAGCTGAACACTTAAATCCAGAGCCTTAGGTCTGAGAGAGAGAGAGAGAGAGGGGTGGGGTGGGGGTGGTTAGGGGAAGGGCACATGGGACGTGTGCTTGGGCTTTTCTTACCCCTCTGAAGACCCAAAATGGCTTCTGGTCTGCATGTGTTCACCACTTGATTGCCATACATCGAGCATCGCGTTAGTTCAGGCAGGGCACCAGAGTCAAGCCCGGCTCTGGCTGGATCAGCTGATGGCTCGGCTGAACGGTGATGTTCACCTACCTCAGTCCATTCGCGTAACAGGGCGGTCTGTTTAATGGCCCCTCCCTACTCGTTTGGCTGCTACCTCCTGCATGTATGCTTGCGGGACACTGCCGGTCTAAACCCCACTCCTCCACCCCAGCTTCATCTCTCATGTGCTTATAGGACTGTCTTCGTCGCTGCTGGATCTGTTCTGCTTGTACTGTTTGCTTCAATGGGCGGGAGGGCTATACCGCCAAACGTGACTGTACTGCCTTTTAAGATTGTTAACAAACATCCTACCTCGACGACAGTGGCCCTGACTGAATGAATTGTTCCTGCATAAGGTGAGATTCTACTAAGATTTAGCAAGAAATTACATCCCAATCATTCTGAATTGACATGCGCCTCCCCCCCCGCCTTCCCAAAAAAAAACAAAAAAAACAAAACAAAAACATAACCATCTATTTTATACACCAGCACTTTTGGTTTATAAGTTTGTTCTTTCACAACAATTGCGTACAGTATCTGTGCAGTTAATAAACATGGACAAACTTAACAACATAGATCACGCAAATTCAAATGTGATCCTGCTGTCTGCAAGACGCCTGGGGACACCATTATCATCTGTATCTGTGTGGCAAAGACTGTGTGCATGCATGCTAGGCAAGACTATCGTCAACAGCTGTAGTTCCTGCCAGCATAGCATCTGCATAACAGTGGCTACTGGTGTCTCCAGAATCAGACGAGGCAGGTAAGAAAGCTGTAAGCTGGAAGTAGGCAAGAGACAATTCCCTTGCCCATATGGTAGCTGCCTACCATGACAGCAAAAACAAATGGCTGTAATCAGTTTCCCGCAGTCACACTTGTCCATGAAAATACCTTAAGCAAAATAACATTTGAGACACCTGTGCTACAGATGATTCTTACGTTCAAAAATGTATACATTTCAGTTTGAAAGAAGCTTTTATTGCAGCCAATTTTCACTAAGGTAGCAAGATGTATTGCCTTCCATCAGTTGAGCAGGATCCAGGAGTCTTCTGGTTATTAATAATTCGCATTTTTGCTTTATTTTAATTAATTTTACGGCATCCAAATTTAGACAAATGATGATTGCCTACCACATATGAATTCTGACATTTCTCCAGACAGGCCGTAGAAGTAAAACGCATCATCTTTTAAATTTAGCTGAAGGTAATTCTCAGGTTGCCAATTAAATCTCCATACAGATGATGCGTAAAAAAACGGCAAAGACAGAAAAGCTAAGAGCTTCTCAAATTTTTATAATGAATCATTCAAGGCCGGAGCTCCCCCATCTGAAACACTCATGCGTGTCACACATCTGAATAATTGAATAAGTCAACAGTGGCAACAAAAATAAAATCCATTACATCAGCACCCCTATTCCCCGATTCTCATTCCCGGCTGAAAAGGAGATTAAAATGTGACAATACAGAGCCAAAAGCATTCTTACAGACAGTGCTAATGTACACAGACACACACACACACACACACACACACACACACACACACACACACACACACACACACACACACACACACACACACACACACACACACACACACACACACACACACACACACACACACACACACACACACACACACACACACACACACACACACACACACACACACACACACACACACACACACACACATTCAAAAAATAATAATACTCTAATGCATGCTCAAATATCTCAAGTTCCAATCCCCTTTTCAATTTGTATCTATAAAATCCCTGTGACATTATCACCGTAAATATTTCTGATTAATGTGCTTTAAGTGCAAATAGATGTATGCCTGAGTGCGAAAGTGCTAGTCGTTTGATTGTACTGAACCAGATGACTGAAGTGGAGTGTGTGACCCATTGATTTAAGGGAAACCTATAAAAAAATAGGCTATTTGAATGCAGCTATCAGCATATTCTTTCTCTGGATCTGTCTCATTATACACATCACCCCCTCCCCCCTCTCTCTCTCTCCTGACACACACACACACACACACACACACACACACACACACACACACACACACACACACACACACACACACACACTCCAGGTAGCCCTGTCACAGGTGTTCCAGTTGATTAAACGGAGCTTAGAAAGGTTTCCATCCAACACAAATTCAGAACACGGAGGGATATGGCACCTGTGTTAAGCCTTCATTATTAACACAATGGGAAAGCTTTTAAATCATTAAAGCTTTTTTTCCCCTCAACCACAACAGTACTCTGTAATACCACTGGAGAGCTTAACATGTGGCTTTTAAAATTGAGAAAAGCAAGGTGTACGCGTATGTGTGTGGGTTAGTGTGTGTCTCTAATGGTAGTATATGCAGTTGTTGCTTTCATATGCTGTGCAAATTGACGATTCTCATTTCAGAATATAGCTTTTCAGATTCCACAAAATGGGAAGAAGTTTTATACAGTCACCATGACGACGCTGATTTGGGGATGTTTGTTATTTGTGAAGGTTCAGTTAAGTAAAATTAAGTGTGATTTATTGGTAGTTCCTCTTTTGAATACAGGGTACCTGCAAACATTCCAGGCCAGACAGACACCCGGACAGACAGACACACCCCATTTATTTTATTTCAGTTTGCTTTGAACTCCCTGATCATTTCATTACTGTCCAGAAAGATGTGTAACCCTTTACCTGCAGAAAGGTTTGCGATAAACAGGAGCAGTAGATATATTTTCCACCTTCACCACACTCACAACCTAACACTCAGGAGGTTTGGGTAAGAATCCAGCAGTTTCTATAGTGTCCGTGCACTTATTTGTATGATATGCCTCCTAGATATACACATGTGATTAAAGCTGTGTTTACTTAATTTATTAAGTTTTTATTAGTTTACTTAATTACTTATTTAATTTTTTTTCTCTCCTGAAGATAACTGGGTCAGAGAGAACACGGTTCCTTTTTCCCTCTAAGATGAATCCCCCCTCTCTCCCCTCCCCTCTCCCACCCCCCCCCCCCCCCCCCTCCCTCTCCCCCCCCTCCCTCTCTCACTCCCTCCCCTCTCTTCTCTCTCTCTCTCTCTCTCTCACTCTCCCACCACAGCCTCAACAGGCAAATTTGCCGGTTCCAGCTCGCAGGCTACAATCCTATTCAGAGTGCTAGAGGCTATTGAAAAGCTATAGTACCATTCATTATCAGGCTCTCGCTGACGCATGAAGACATACCAGGGGCAGTGGCAGCAAGGCTGTCTCTACTTTGAGCAAAAATGTCCCCCTACCTGTTCCCCATCCCAAACCCCCCTCCAGCAGCCAACACAAGAATGGATCTGCAGCCTCTCAGGCATCAGCACGCCCCTACCATTTGTGAGATCCATACTGCTTGATTAGGAGGTAATGGCAATAGCAATCTGAGTACCTGGCTGTTATTGATTAGGCAGTGCAAGGGCTGTCACAACTGTCACCGCTCTTTAAAACTGGCAATAATGCACCGTATGCATGTGTTTCTGCCCGTGTGGAGACCCAGAAGCTTGGAGAAGAATGTCAACATTTGGTCTTTCTTTCCCTGTCCCAAGGACTTGCTTGGCTTCCAGTTCAATTTTATCTGTTATTTCTCCTCCTGGAAGCAAGTACAAGTCAAGGGGAAATCGATGCTTTGGATCTCTGTTCTGAGATGTGATTCTGCTGCATTGTGGCACTGCCTGCTGCTTTGCCTGGGGAAGAGACCGTTTTACAAGCTTTCGCCTCTTTACACCGGAGCAAGCTGCGAATGGTGAACAGATGCTGGGCCAACATAAATCCACTGGGCTAAACGCAGTGCTTAACAGACCTCCAGCTGAGAGAATATTAATCTTGACTACGACTAAGTTCATTAACAAAGTGGTTTTCTTTCTGTGTTTATAATCTGTACAGAAGAATTGTGAGCACACAATCATTCTCTTCAGAACACATTGATTTACTGCCTGATTTAAAGTGTACCTATAATGTATTATAGGTACACTTTGGAATGGAGAGAAAGAATGTCTGCTCAGAACTAAATATGAAATTTATATTGCAGTATGACAAAGGAACCAATTGTATATACAAGGTAGAAAAGGAGCAAACATATTTTCAGAGCAGGAATGCATTTTAAGAATTTTGTGTGACCACAGAAATAGGGGGTGAAGCAACATTGGCTTTGTTCGAAATCAGATTCTCATCTGAAAGAAAATAAGTCCAGTGGAATTTTTATGAGAAAGTTGAGGACAAACAAGTTAGGCTCAAATATTGAAGCACTGCCTTGACAGATTCCTTATGCTGCCAAATTCAAATTGTAACGAGGCTAGAGTAGCTACCTTAGTAAACAAACCTTCAAAATACACCTCGATTGGTTTAAATAAGGAATACAAATATTGTTTTAAATATAGTTTTTTCCAATTAGCCAAGAAGAATTGGCCAACTAACTGATTAGCCAGAGCCAATAGCGCATGGCTATTTCAGGGTACCTTTAACCACTGTGTTTGCAGTGTTTGAGGTTAAATGTGTGCTTTCTGTTGCTTCCTCTCCTGCAGGTCTGCAGTTGAAGGTATTTTTCTTGTCATCCTTGTTTCCAGCAGCTGTTCATCTGTATTTTATAGTGCTCCCTTTTTCAATTTGCCCGTGTCTCTGATACTCTCTCACTTCCTTCCCTCCCCATCATATGCTCTCACACAAAAACAATGGTGTGCTAACCAACCCATTAGCACACCCTCCGGCCAGTACACCTTTACACTCAACACACAGATGCACCTACAGGCTAAAACACTCACACAGTAACCTATTGACAGATTCCTTATGCTGTGAAATTCTAATTATAAAAAGTGGCTAGAGTACCTAACTTACTGCCCATGTTTTAAATTTTATATAAATGTTTTAGACTGGATAGACCTTATAGTCCATCAGGATGGACTATACATCTGCTATGATGCATAATATTCAAAAGTCAAAAGTGGCTTTAAATGTGGATACATTTTAATTATGTTTTTCCAATTGGCCAATACGAATTGCCTGTGAAAGCTCTCTGAGAGTCTAGGAAATTGGGGCAGCTACAGTAACTTTAACATCACATGCTGAACCCTGCTTCGGCTGGGCTAAAGACCATTATACATGTGAATATGACTCATTTGGGAGGTTACCAAGTTCCAAAATGAGGATAATCTCAGTAAAAGCTGGAGAACTCCAGGTGGTCTTAACGTATGAACAGTACTGTCCTTCAGAAATCTATACCTTTGCCAAACGTTTTTTTTTGCAATCTACACTTTTGCAATCACAATAGACACATTGAGAAACTCCCGTGATCCAGCTTATATTCCTGCGCAGCTCTAAGCAATTATCTTAATCGTTTACGTGTCTCGTATCGAATGAAATGCAATGTTTATATCTGGAACTGAGGCAAATTACCCTTCAAAACAAAGAAAATCTTTAAATAAAAGATTGGTATTAGAGTTTACACGGCATAATGAAATTCCACCAGCTCAGAGCACAGGCTCTCAGTACCGTGCAACAACACTTCCTGGTCTATTGGGAACTTGCTATCTGCTTAAGTGCTGTAGTCCTCCAGTCAAATGTCATTTGCAGAGTGAAAAGGAGGCACTGGCTGCATGCATTTGGGAGCACATGCCTGTTAGGGTGCATTGTCCAAAACCGACGGATGGGCTTACGACTACGCTTGGGCATGCCATAATGTGAGTGAAGAAAATGGGGGAAAAATTGCTTTGAAAGTTAATGTAATTAAAGATAACGGGTCATTCCCTACCTGCATAAAATCCTAAAACAGGAAATTAAGGCAAATATAAATGCCTAAATATCATATTTCGGTAACACTATTTTAAGGTTCCGTTATAAAGAATGTGTAAACCAAACTAATGCTTTACAAATATGCGTTGTTATGTCATACTAGCTTATCTGTACTTAATTCATATGAATACACAATAAACTGTGGCCACTTCAGTTTAGGTGGTGCAGTTGAGTTTATGAATGCGTCATATACACATATGAACTATTAACTAATGCTTTACAAATATGAGTTCTTATAATAAGTCGTTATTAGAAAACACTTTATAAATGGTTAATAGATCATTTACTAATGGTTTACAAATTCTTTATAACGGAACAGAATAAAAATAGTGTTACCTACATTTCTATTAAATAATGATTTTCTCTATACTGTATCTGCAGTGCCTTGTTTTTCAATTATAATTCACTTTACATTTTTTTAAAATAGCAGATACAAATAGGAAATTAATTCCTGGGAATTCACCATGACATAACATTGACATGACATTGACCATGACATTTATGAATTTGTATCGGTGGAATTTTCTACTGCTGTTTTCTACTTTTATTTCATAGATGCTAAAATTACATAAAATTTTATAAAATGCTAACTTGCCT
The DNA here is from genome assembly GCA_029718625.1 of Synaphobranchus kaupii. NCBI lineage: Eukaryota > Metazoa > Chordata > Actinopteri > Anguilliformes > Synaphobranchidae > Synaphobranchus > Synaphobranchus kaupii. Next base: position 76,752,444 of record CM056381.1, on the reverse strand, counting down.
TCCAAGAAAAGGCCCTTTAGTAATGCTACAAAACAACATTAGACCAAAATTCGGTGGGCAAGGTGCCACCAGGTGCCAACAAGATAAGGCTATTTCCTCATTGGTTACTGGGATGTTTGCAGATGTCAACCAATAAAGACAGGGGGTGGTGTTTGTGGGGCAGGGCCACTCTTTTTCTGAGTCATTTACACAATTTGGCCAAGCAGACTTCTAGGCCAAGTTCCATTCCATCAGCCTGCCAATTAATTCACTCCAGAACCAGGCTGGAACACTCTATGGGCAGCTGGTCTGTAGGAGGGAGCTTAGCATCTGCATCTCTTTGTAATGGGGATCATTGAATTTGTCCATTTACGTATATATATATATATATATATATATATATATATACAGTGAGCACCATAATTCATTGGACAGTGACACATTTTTTGTTATTTTGGTTCTGTACTCTAGCACTGAGTTTGAAAGGATACAATGACAGTGAGGTTGAAGTGCAGCTAAATGGCTAAATGGCTTTCAGTCATCAAGGGTCTGATGCATCAAACAAGCCTTAACTCTATAAGCTTCACCCCTAGTGGTTTGAGACGTATCCGTCTCAATTACAGTATCATGTTCATCTGAAATGATAAACTACAGCTTTAAGAAAACCCCGAAAATTTTGACGCAGTATTTTTTTAAAGGGTAGCTTCTTGCGAAAACCGCAGCTTCTCCAGTTACACTGCCGTGCAATAAATTAGGAGGGTGCTATTAGTAGCCCACAGCACTCACGCACCCTCCTCTGGCTACAGCCACAGACTGTAAAATGCATCAAATGCACCGTTTATACACGCTAAGAAAATCATGTTGACGTATAGAAACAATAATATTTTTTTAAAACGTTGTACAAATGAGTATTCGCCGTTTTCCCTTGCTTACTGTACTATATACAGTACCTGATCCACTTTCGGTTTAGAAGACGCCTAATTTTTTGCTCCAAAATCTCTCGTATAAATATGTTTAAGAAACCAAGTACTTACCAGTATATTCAGCTACAGCTGTTTTCTCATGAACCCTGAAGAGTTTATCTTTTTATATTTCGCCAAAGTCCCATACAGTCGACATTTCCGCAGTGACCTCCCCTCGCACTGAGCGCTGAAATTCGTTGCTGTACTTGTGTGAATACGCACGCGCTTTCATACGTTCTTTTTTAAACGTATTTAAATACATTAGGCGACGTATGTTATGGTTATTATATATATACTGTATGTGACTATTCTGAAATAAATGTATTCTGTAGCAAATTTCTGAATGATACAGCTTCTTCTTCAGTTCAAACTTAAAACCATGGATTTTGCAGGGAATATTTTTTTAGATACTGACATTTAAATAAAACTAGTAGAAACCAGGAGAACATTGCCTCAAAAGGGCCAAAGTAAATAGGGTTAAATCATCACTCTGCTGCCAGATATGCAGTAGATATGGATGGATAACTTGAAGGGTTTCTTACGGTGGCCCAGAGGTGCAATCCACATTTCTAAAAAGCAATATTTAGTACAAAATAGTAGAAATACTCTTTTCTAAAAATAAAATCCTTGTTTCTAAATATAAATCCTCATTTGTAAAATAAAATCCTTATTTCTAAATGAAATCCTTGTTTCTAAAAAGAAACCCTTATTTCTGAATTAAATCATTGTTTCTAAAAAGAAATCCTTGTTTCTAAATGGAAATCCATTTTTCTAAAAATTTATCCACGTTTCTAAATTGAAATCCTCATTTCTAAAATGAAATCCTTATTTCTAAATTGAGATCCTCATTTCTGTAAAGAAATCCTCGTTTCTATAAAGCCTAAATGCTACAGTTAGCCTATGTGCAAAGCATACTGGGACCACATGACGTGTGCAAGAGTGTGTCTGAGAGTACTATTTGTATAGCAAGTCTAACGAGAAGCTAGTCCATTGACTGGCATAATAACTAGCACCAAATTGCTTCACAGCAGCCCATGCAATCATCTGGTTCGCTGTTATCAACATCCAATAAAAAACAAGCTTGTTGTTACAAAAATTGACTACGAAATTGACTCGTCAAATGAACTCATTGTAGCCTGCGCGGTCCAGACAAATTGCTAATTTATTTATTTAAACTAGCCTACTGATTATGGTGAATTTACATACTTTGAGAGAAAAACAAAGTTAACCAGTGATCGACATGGTAATGAATTGGAACGAATGATAAGGTTGTAAAGTGTAACTGCCAGATCGATATAGGCTACAAAAATAGCCTACTGTAAATCCATGAAAATACTGTAATATTCACCTGGTGCTAACTGCACAGCAATGGGAAGACAGGTAGCTACAATAAGCCAATATCATTACGAAAGAGTAACAATATTGTGTCAGTTGTGGTAACCTACATGTAGCCTACATTAGCTATGTGTAATACAGCCTCAAATCCCAAATGCATTCTTAAATTTTTACTGTGTTAATACTCATTCTTTTATTCAATTTCCAATTACAATCTTTTGTCTATAGTGTTTAGCCTACATTCCGCAATCTGAATGTGGCAGTATGACACGCATACACACACAGTAATGCAGGTAAGGTTGACATGGTGACAGACAGACGCCAACATGGAGCCCAGTGAAGTTACGATTATGTCGCTTTTGCTCAATGTCCTGCACTTTCAAAGGCAGGATTGGCATGATAGGAATTGATGGTAAGACGAAGGAGAAGGGTTATCACATAACGTTAGGCTACAGTGCCTTAAATAGCCTACTGGTGCAGCGATCTCCACTGCGTACGATCAGTTGTATATCATATCATAGCAGGATAGGGTTGCTTGAACGTCCCCGAAAAATTCAAATTAAATGTCATATTGTAACCAAACAGTGACCTTCCTAGGACTTTAATAACGTCCTAGTAATGTTTTTAGGACATCCCTAGGGAACGTCACATCATAGCTTTGAGAGGACTAAAGTGGTATGTCCCTGGGACGTCTACTGTTTGCTGCGTAGGTGTTAGACATGTGGAAAGAATCAGAGAACATCACAGTGCGCCCTAAATGTTGCTGGTCTATGTTTAAGTAGCTAGGTCAGAATAGGTTCCAGAACTTCCATATTATCACATTCTAAGGCTTGTTGCCTGAGTGACATTGATCTTTCTCATGTGGATGTAATAAATTGAAGTGATTTTGTTGGAAAGGTTGGATTTTTTCCCCAGTTTTTAAGAATACATTTCTTATTAATATGATCAACAGCTTATTTTATTTATCATGTTAAAATCAATTTAAATATGTCCAAGTCAAGTGCAACAAATGTGCGACACAGTTGGCACAAGATTATACCCTAGCTCTTTCGTGTAGGCTATGATATGGCTTATTGTTGCTAGCTCTATTCTCGTAGCGTAATGTGGTGCTACCAGCCCGCCATCTACTGGGCGAATAATAGCTACTGCAGCATTTCCCCGGATTTACACTCAGTCGCCTATTTTTGTACAGCTGTCCGAGAGTAATAGCTCATGATCTTATCATTCACCACAAAACATTATTTATCACATATCATATCCATCAAAAAATGTTGACTTCAAAGCATCTAAATTGACCACAGTTAACCTGCACATTGTCTGGAATCTCTGGACCACAGGCTACATTGAGTTCTTTGCGATTTGACGAGAGTCAATTTCGTTGCACATGAACAAGTAACTTATTATGTAGGCTACTGTACGTAGAGTGCAACAATGAAAGGGAAATGAAAAGCTTATGTTTTTTATTGGAGGTGATGATAACAGCGAACAATGTGCTTAATGTGCTGTAAAGCTGCAGTTCCCTACAAATGAGTTTCCATTGTATTCCTCCAATTATTGAACTTACTTGTTAACAGGCTTTAACCTAATAGCCTATGTCTGCTAGAAAACTTAACTTTAGTTTGTTCGGCAATTTTGTGCTAGTTATTATGCCAGTCAATGGATTAGCTTCTCATTAGACTTGCTACACAAATAGCACTCTCTCAGACACACTCTTGCATACGTCATGTGGTCCCAGTATGTTTTGAGCATAGGCTAACTATAGCATTTAGCTTTTAGGCTTTATAGAAACAAGGATTTCTTTACAGAAATGAGGATCTCAATTTAGAAATAAGGATTTCATTTTAGAACTGAGGATTTCAATTTAGAAAACAGGATTACCATTTAGAAACAAGGATTTCATTTTGAAATGAGGATTTCTATTTAGAATTATGGATTTTATTTTTGAAACTAGGATTTATTTTTGGAAATAAGGATTTAGTTTTAGAAAGGAGGATTTCTATTTAGAAATATGGATTTATGTTTACAAACAAGGATTTATATTAAGAAACAAGGATTTCCTTTTAGCAATGAGGATTTTGTTTTAGAAATGAGGATTTATATTTAGAAACAAGGACTTATTTTAGAAACGAGGATTTCCATTTAGAAATATGGATCTCATCTTAGAAACAAAGATTTCTTTTTAGAAAAGAGGATTCATATTTAGAAACAAAGATTGCTTTTTAGAAATGAGGATTAATATTTAGAAACAAAAATTGCTTTTTAGAAATGTGGATTGCACCTCTGGGCCACCGTAATATACACACATATATACACATACATATTTTTTTTTAATTTTGTCTCTTATTTATCAAGAGATCCTGTGTTATAACAAAACATGCAATACTCTCTACATGACTGATTTCTGTGGATCTGGTTTTCTGTTTCAGACACACACGTATAATATGTGTGCGCTCCTTGACTTGCATTCACTGTGTTTGGAGTATTTCCAGATACAGGCTGAGGGTAAATTAAATTGGTCACATGTGGCTTCTTTGAGCTGGTTTTGGAGCAGACCATCTCCCCCATGTGGGATGTAGGGCAGTGGAGGAGGGTGATAAGAGAGGTTTTGCTGATATTTGCATTGACCCACGGGTTCTTCTGACAGACGTCTCCTAACAAGCATTCACCCCCCCCCCCCCCCCCCCCCCCCCCCGCCTTGAACTTTGAGGCCAAGCTCGGTGGACAAACAGACAGCTCCTAGGCCCAGGAATCTCACACTGACGCTAACAGAGGAGTAGAAATCTGCTCACAGGGGGCTCCACATTGAATGTCATTGATTTTTGGTTTCAAATTAATTGTGAAAGAAAAAAAAAGGCGTGGAAGGAATCTTGAATTCACTGAACCATTATCAGTTAAATTAATTGAATGGGATTAAATTCAAACTTCTGTGCTTTCTAAATGCACAAGGTTGCAGCAAATGGTCCTAGCCATTATCATTTAAAAGACAAACAGACACTACAAAGTACATGTTGTGCAAAGTGATTTGATTCCATTTGTAGTCTATTCCAAGTTGTTTTTCAAGTTCTCTGTAATTGATCTTTTGTAGACAACTGGAGCCCAGCCGCAACATCAAAGCATCCCATACAAATAATGAATACTGTCAGACAACCCTGATCACAATTCACAAGATCTATATTGTAAACCCAGTGAAATCTATAAAATACATAAAAAGGTTTTCACAATTCAAAATCAATAAGTATATTCATGTGGTGTTAGATTTACCTTGGAGAAAAAAAAAACAATATGCATATGCCAATATACAGGTAAACCATACATCTCATGAATTAGCTTTCAGTGTTAACCCTTTAATGGCCGCTCAGCTGTTTGATAGAGCACATTTTGAGTCTTGATATCTTGTTGAAAAATATGTTGGACTTAACTCCACCTGATTGAGCCATCTCTACTGGTGTACGTGGTAGAGATGGCTCAATCAGGTGGAGTGAAGTCCAACATATTTTTCAACAAGATATCAAGACACAAAAAATGCCACGTAAGCGAGTTTCCACGCAGAAATTCAGATGTATAATATAACACGTGCTGTGAGAATCTGCGTACCTCTGCACACGATAGACGCCATGCGTACGCAATGTTTGGAGTCCGTGTGATATGGCGACACCGTGACCGAAAGGCAGAGGTGGAAAATGCCAAACTTTTTCTAAGCAGATTTCCGACTTTCACCCTGAGCGTTCTTTTATGCATTCTTTTACCTCAGAGTTTTATACATGTGGCCCCTGGGGTGGGCAATCAGACAGTTTACAGAGAGATGAAACAATTTTTCAATCATTTCTTTTTGTTTCCATTCAAAATTCTAATAATGGGTTTCTGCTACATCTTTTCTCATGTGTATGACTGAGTGATGTAAATACAGATGAATTAATTTCTGCCTGATTTAATCATTTTGTGCATGTTGATTATAATGTACCAGATAGGTTGGGTTGTCAACATTTGGTACACGGATATGATATTGAGTTACAGTATCTATAATCAGAGCCAGAAAATGTAGTATCAGGCTAGACCTACATTGTTTTTTTTTTCTATTAAAAGTGTGTATAAAATACTCCACCCTTTTAAATGGTATCCCTGTACTATACCCCTTTGACCCAGTCATGGCAAAGTATTTTGATCAGGGTGGGTTTTTGGAATAAAAGCAGTGTTCAGTTTTAAATTATAGAGATTTACTAAATTGCTGTGCTTCATTCAATTATCTTTTTTTGTTTTTAGTTTTATTAGATTAAATTGTTTGAACATTCTATGACATCCCGTTGAGTCATTCATCCTTACCATCCATTAGTGTAGCTTTGTTAGCCTGAAGTTGTGGCAAGAGGTAGTTATGAAGTAAGAACAGAATAAAGCTTTTTTAATTCCCCCCCCTAGTTCACTCTATAATTATGGTTTTATAGCGGCCTGGCTTGGATCTGTATCCACTCCTAACTTGCCATCCCACTGCTCTTATGACATGCCACCTATACTGCTAATGGAAATATTGGCACAGGCGGTGGTGAGGGAGATGTGCGCTGCGTGCAATAGCCCACGCTGTGCTGATTGATTACGCAGTGGACGCTCTGGACAGAGAGCAGGAATCCACAGCTGAGTCTTTTCTGTTTTTCCTCCGTCTCTCCGTCTCCTGAAAACAATCGATATTTATTATGCAGGACTGTGGAGGCAGCGCCTGCTCTTGGGTAAACGACACCATTTCATTAAGGACGATAACAGCCGGAAACAAAGCCCCCTGTGTCCATGCCTAAACACAAACAGCGTAGCGATAGTAATGGCCTGCAGTAGACAGAAGAACTGGCAAAATTGTTTTTCTTTTCTCCGCGTTTACCACACTTAAAATAACTGACGGGTTTTTACTCTGCGCCTTTTCCCCTCCTTTCATAAAATGTGACGCTTTGACATTTGTTCCGTACTTATTTGGAAAGATGTCGCCGAGATGTGTGTGTTTACAATTTTTTTCTGTCTAAGTTTTTAGTCATTTTGTTTTGCCACGCTTTGCGTTTCAGAAAATAAATAATGAAAGTGCAATGGTGTGGAAACGGAACAAATGAAGGCGAGGGTGGGGCGGGGGGGGAGGCAATTTAAGAAGAGGGAGCCGTGAGTACTGAGGGAGGAGGGTGGCTTTAGCAATAAAGTATAACCAATGCATTAGACAACGCTTTAACAGTTCTTTACCGAAAATGTAAAGCGGTGGCCTATCTCCCTGCATCTCGGCATGTTGTATCAGCTCCACACATTACGGCAGTCACATATTTCAAAAATTATATTCTAGTTTTTCTACCCAATTTGTAACAGAAAATAGTAGCTTGTGAGGCAGTGCTATACCACCAACACTTCACCGATGTTGCATTGTCCTTGAGCATGTTTCTCCAGTGCATGTCTGGGACTTGTCCTCCTAGCCTATTGGTTACACAGTACTGCAGGAGTGCTGGCACCGAGCAGATGGGAGACATCTCATTGATGAAGACTGCCAGCCTATCGAACGCATGCCCCATTGTCGGGAGCAGCTTATGCAACAGAAACCCAAGGCACCCTGACGGACTACTACCCAGCCTACCCTTGATGGGGTGAAGACAGTTGGGTCCCATCAGTACAGACTCCGTCATTGTAGGTTTTTAATGACATAGTCCAGGCTTATGCCTGATTTCTCAGCTAGAGGGCCCAGTCTGAAGTGAGGGCAGTCTGTACCAGGGTTTTTTTAACTTGATCCACAGTGCAACGCGGTCTCACGCGTACTCGTCACATAGCGACGCTTCTGCCCAAGCGTCGCTATGTGACGCCAAAGGTAGCCTTTTGCGTCATATATTTACGTAGCTTGTATCTTTTTTATATCTGTCTTTATGTATAGGACTACAGATGGAAATTAGCTTTCTGCTAAATCTGGTGCACTCATATTTTTATCTCAATAATTAATGTTTGTGCACATTGTCCTTTTAAACCAAATAAAAAATAAATAAATAAAATGCTCTGAAGAATAAATATTTTACATTAACAACCCAGGACTTTTATTCAGTCAAATGAACAAATGCTTATGTGTATCACTGATGTGCTGTACGACAATTGAGTCCTTTGGAATGAAGTTACATTTTTGAATTGACTCAATTTTATAGACTGACAGGTGAAATAACTGAAACTAATCTATTTGTGAAAAATGAAGGTTTTCATAACCGAGCAGACTCAATGAGCCAAAAAAGTGCAAAAATATGTTGGAACACATGTATTCATCAACTGTAATTGATCACGATATTACCAGCATACACAGTGGGTCCCCAGGACCGAGTTTGAAACCGTTGGTCTGTGCGGTAGCATCTGCAGTAGCAGAGGCATGTCCTTCACTGTGATTTTATTACTTCTCATCTCACAAAGAACTGTCAGCGCCTATTCTGTTTCCACTCAATCAATGTTATCCGAGCAATGAGAGCCGAGTGTAAGACCGCCCGCTGAAACAAGGTGTGGTCCTGTGGAATGCTGATTACGTTATACAAGTTGTGCCGCTAACGTGCTGCTAATACTCTGCCCGTGATGGCGCTGAGCACACTCAAGGGCTGTGCCCGAATCAGCACCCTTCCATACTATTAGGTAGGCTTGTTGAGTAGACAGAGTAGACGAAAAAGTTGTTAAGTAGGCAAAATTTTCTAAATATACTAAATATAGTATACATTAAGCCCCCTTATGATACACAAAGATTTTGGTCACATAAATATGATGTGTAGCTTTGTTTTAAAAAATGAGGCACAGCTTCGCTGACGATTTCCTTAAAAAACAACTAAAACAACACATGACATGGCCGCGCAAGGGTAGGACGTCTTACGACACTTCCACAGTACGGTCGGAAAATAGTATTGTGGATATTTTTTTGCATACTGCTAAACTGCTACTGCTATCGTGTAATAAACAGTGCACATTAAAAAGCACACATCTGCCAGTGCACTGCATGCTGGAGACAGGGCTCTGATTCTGACACAGCCAGGGTTACCAACGCACCGCACTCGCATCAACACATCGCATTTTCGAAAGCCGGATTGGCAGACGCAGCCCCTCCCTCAGGCTTCCCAGCAGACTTTGTGGTGTCAGTGCACCGAATGGCTGGCACAAAAATATGACGGTGGCGCGGCACTGGCCTACTTGTATCAGACACCATCGCTGCTGGACCCCGGGGGGCTATAAGCTATGGCATAAGACGGATTGGGCCCCGCACTGTGTCCTCTCCTTTATAGTGCACAGTAAACATCTTGGATCTAATTTGGGTCACACAGACCCAACTTTAAGAGCCTCCGCTGTGTCTCCCAAGGCCTGCTTTGGAGGATACATTCGCTAAGCAGTCCTATTCTAAATGTCCATCTCAAAATGCCATTTCCCAGCCCCACAATCTTTTCCTTCCTTTCAACAAAGAAGTTCCCTTAATTTTGTAATTTAACAGTCCTTTAATCCCCTTATTTTGCTGTTTGTGCAATGATGCCATTAGAGCTGTTTAACAGATCAGTCTGGTTTCATCTGGAAATGAGGGGGCGGGAGGGGGGGCGGGCGGGAGGGGGGGCGGGGGCCGGGGGGGCGGGGGGGGGGGGGGGGGGGTTGCGAGGTGGGGTGGGGGGAGAAGTCTGGAACGACTTCATATATAATAGATGCAGTAATTAATTATACATATCTATTTATTTTATAAATTTCAGATATTTCATGTGACGTATCGTTCAAGTTGATATAATCTCAGCGTTGTTGTTAAAATATGCCTACACTTATGTTACACACAGTAGAAACAGTTTGGCCAATTGCGAGTTCCTCTATGCATACAGAAGTCTGCTCTTCTCTCTCATCGAATTATGAAATACCGTCTTCCCAGGGTTGTCTCCGTTCATCTTCAGTGATGGTAACAAGTATCATAATGTGAAGGGAAACCTGCTCATTGGTTCTCACAACAACAACAACAAATAGAGATGATAAATACTGAACAGTTGTGGCGTTTGGAACTGGGATTTTTTATTCTGCCCAAGGGAAGCAATCCTGTGGCTAGGAAAGGGAAACATGCCTGACGGCAGTAGCAAACCTTTAAGCTGGCGAAGTCCAACCTCAACAGAAGACACTAATCCAGTCTCTCATTGTTAATAGACTTGCTGAAAGAGAATTCTGAACTGCAAACCTGGCACGGAGGGAAAATGTCTAGCTCCTCTTCCACAGTGTGATTTTCTTTGGGAAGTTTACAAAATGAATGAATGTCAGAACGGCTCCCGAGACCGAAAACGGAAAACCCCAAAGCTTTAACGTGTCATTCACGCTTTAAGTGAAATTTCAACTTCGCGAGGCCTTTGAAAAGCCAGTGTTTTTAAGAAATAAAACAATACTTTGATCATTCAGTCTAGGTTAAGGATGAATGTTGATTGAATACAGACAGATTCCCGCTTTGCAGCCTTTTTTCCCCCTATATTGTCACAACTTTTTCTTCAGAGACTGTAGATGTTTATTTCTCCCTTGTAGTTTTGCACCATCTTATATAATATGCACCTTACAACTTTCAAAATGACAGGGGTCTTAAGAGTAGCAATGTATTCAATGTTAAATAGGATGGTAATTGACTGCATAGGCAGTCATGATCGATAGTGTCTTGAAGACTTAAGAAGATGTGTGTCTCCCTTGCGAGCGGAATGATCGCCTCTTATGTGGAAAATGATTGCGTCGTTATAATGGGAATTTGTTGCAATAATGGGACTCTTCCTTCCCATTATAACAAGAGAAATATATTTCTGTTCCATTGTGTTTTGAAAGTTAAATAAAAATGAAAGTTATCAGCATTGATAAACAGGTATGACTTATTTTACGATCTCCACCGCCCCTATGGAAAAAGAATACACTGCAGTATATTGTAAATATATCAAAATTATCTTCACAATATTTTTTAAATATACTGCAGTATATTACATTTCCATAAGGGCGTTTACTTCAGAGAGGGCACATTAAAGAGACATAGTCAACAGCATAAAATTTACTTTGAGTGTAATTTCTTGTTTATTTTTATTATCTATTTACTACTACATTTACTACTACATTGCTGTCTGCTAACACATTTGGATATAACTGGGGCTATGTTTTGCAGACATTTAAAGGGTAACAAAGCACAAAAGCCACTTATTTTAGATGACAGCTGATACATTTGGTTTTTTCAAAGTGTTACTGATTGATTCTGGTCCAAATCCTTTTTACTGCAGTCAGCGCAAAACAGCGTAAACCCAAAGGATCTGGCTCAAAAGTGTCTCTAGTGCTAAAATATCAGGTACTGCATGTTCAGCCTGTCATTGGCCAAAAACTTCATCCAGCTGACTTATGACTCCCAGTGATGAAATTAAAACCTGTACAGTTACGCCCTGATGTTTTGGAGCAAGGGTGGGCTACGCCCCAGCTATAAAAGTGAATCTCAGCAGTTGATCTGTGTGGAGAGGAGATAGGAGAGAGAGCGAACAAGCAAAATATAGCGGGTGGACTAAATATCGGAATCACCTACTAAAACTGAATATCTAGTAAATAATAATGAGTAGGCCCACCCGTTGCCTTCAAAACAGTTTCAATCCTTCTAGGAATGCTGTCATACCATTTCGGTGTGTAGTGGGATATTGGCCCATTGTTCAAGAAGGACCGTCTCCAGATCTTTGAGGGATGAAGGAGGTGGAAATCTAATTCGCACTCTGCACTCCAGAACTTCCCATAAAGGTTAAATTATGTTTAGATCTGGTGATCGTGCAGGCCATGGAAGGCATTTGACGTCATCCCCATGTTCTTGGAACCATTCTTTATTGTTTTTAGCAAACAATTTTATTGTTTATTGTTTTTTTATTGTTTCTATTGTTTTTTATTGTTTATTTGTTTTTGTTTTTGTGTATGGGGGCATTATCATGTTGCAATATGGGGACATCATGAAGGAACAGTGTTTGCACCATAGGGTGCACCTGGTCTTGTAAAATGGTTTCATATTGTTTGCCAGTTACACGTCCATGGAGAGAAATCATTGGACCCAATGAGTCCTATGAAATGGCTGCCCATACCATTACAGAAACAACACCATATTTAACAGTTGGCAACAGACATTGTGGATCGAATGCTTTCTCCAAACATAAACCTGTCCAGATGTATTAAAAAGAGTGAAAGACCATATCACTTTTCTCCATTGCTCAGGGGTCCAGGTTTTGTGTTCCTTACACCATGTTATGCGTTTTTGTGCATTAGCCTTGGATACAAATGGTTTCCGAATGGCGACCCTGCCATAAATACCAGCTTTGTGAAGCTCACAACGTACTGTTTTTGTTGAGACTGGTTCAGATATGAATTGATTCAATTCTGTGGTGATTTTTAGAGCTGTAGTTCTGTGGTTATTAGCATCCTATTAGGATCCTATTACTATCCTACCAAGTGTCCGTCTGTCCCTGTCGGAGAGTTTCGACTTGCAGCCAGTTCTTTTTTGCTGATGCTGTTTTTTGGTGTTGAGCATTATGTTGTCATAATTTTGCCGTTTTTGTGACCGACGCACCTGCAATTTGGGCACCAACTATTTGGCCCCTATTAGTATCCTCATCTTGCTTTGGAGACTTATCTAACAAAGTGCTTCTGGTTAGACCTCTTTTAATGAGTAGCCTATGTGGCATGGGCAATTATTTGTACAGTGTGTGATTTGTTGTTTGCTGGCCGCATCATTATAAGCCCAAACGAGGCTATGCGTGCTGCCTGCCTACCACTCCAAAACATTGCCCACCCTCTCATTCTCCACCATTGCTTCTGCCTTGGCTGCTATGGCTTGGCAGGAGCTGGAGCTAGTGTGTTTGTGTGTGTATGAGTGAGAGAGGTAGCGAGAGAGAGTGGAACAAAGCAGCCGCTGTGAGTGCTGTCCAGAGTAGAATGAGCTATAGGCTACTAGTGAAAAAAATTGCTGGGGCGTGCTTTGATACCTGGACCTCAGCCCCTATATTATTACCTTATCACGCCCAGATTTAGGCATTTTTCAAATTTCAAAAGGGGGAGGGGTCTAGCTAAACCAGCGTGCTTTGTTACCCTTTAAAAGCAAGTTTCAGAAAGGAATATTGAATAAAATGTAGCACTTTGTGTGTTTAAAAAAAAATTAAATTATGGAATACATTCAAACACACTATTGTAAATATATATAACATATATTTTTACACAGCACGAGTCTTTGTAAAGACCTTTTCAACATTCCAATTTAAATCCCTGACTTATATACGTACATTTATAGCCACTAAAACATGTACATTACACAAAAAAGTTGCAAGCGCGTGAAAAATAATTTGCCATTCCAGTGTGCTGGGAAACATGTTTTTTTATACGGAAGACATAGTGGCAGGTAGGAAGTGACAGTCCGCCTTAGACTGAATAATGAATAGTTGGTCTTCTAAAGCACTGATAGAGGAGGTTCATTGGTTTGCAAGGATGTATTTTCCCATACTTCATCTGATAAGGGATCAATAACGGATACTTTGCATTGTCAGAAGAATTAATAATGACAACTGAATTTATTATTCAATTCATGTATAGATCTATCCTCCACCACTATATCTTTCTTGGTTTTATGCAATGACACCATTTTAATCTGACCTGTTTTCTTCAGGAACATTTTCTGTCACAAATGTCATCATTATTACCATAAGATTTGCTTACTGACCCTCAGTGTTGCTACGGTCCTTTTCAAGAACAAAGAGAAAATATACTTTTTTTGTTCTCAACAATGGGATACCCAATTAAGCTACAGTATACTGAAGCTTCGGAGGCACACGGCCTTTTTCATAGCGGAGGGGTTGATGACTCTCTTGTAACACTCTTGTACTGCAAAATGTCCACAAAAATAAAATGGCCCCCAAGGGTGGTGGATGGCCTTTCTTACTGTCAAAATTTGAATATTGGAATGACTCATTTGAGAGTGCAACCCATTTCCCCTGAATATGCTGTGTAGCTATGGTCCTATTTCGATTCTAAAATGAGTTGAAGTACACATGCAGCTTAAAACAAACACGATTGTCACAGTGCAGTGCTGAGATTTCTCTTCAAAACTATCATTATTTAGCAGCGGAAATACAGTCTTACGGTAATGCATTATTATAGGATAAAGCGAGTGTTTGCAAAAAAAGGTGCGACTGCCCGCGGTGAAATGGCAATGGAAATTCACAGATTATCCTCCTCTCACCAGAAAGCTGTGACAAATCCTGTTTCCTCTGACTTCCTGCGAGCGCTGGTATTGTGCAATGCCCTGGCGGTCTGCTCAAACTACTCAACGGTGCAGCACATCAAGCTACTACAGAATTTTAGTAGAAACTCTTTGTACTTAAACAGCGTGGTACTTGGGTTATGCGCCAGTCACTCTAGGAGAGGAACGAAGCGGAGAACTCGCATGCGAACCCGAACAGCTAATCTGGGTCCCTGGCCCGGGAGTGACTCGGCTCATTTCAGACTGCAGGGGGCGACATTGGCAATTGTTACAGTTAAAGTTTTACTGTATTAGTCAAAGCAAAGGAAGCCCAAACACTACATGGAAGTCAGTCACGGCTCTCATTATACACTCAAATGTTGGCCAGCAAGGGGAGGAGACCCAGATACACTGCAACCACAAGGCCTGTCCTTAAAAGGCAGTCTCCTCTTCTAATTCTGAGGAAGACGGATGGATAAAGAGCGCTTGTCAGCTGCAGTTAAGCACAGTGGAAGAAGATGAAAACAAGAACTGTGTTCTGCTATGTGAGGGATTGTCCTTATGGAAAACCATACATTATGTTCATGTGGATCATACACAGTACTTGTTAGTGGGCAACTTTAGTTGAGGATGAAATGGGAACTACTGCAGGTGCACCGTGCCAAATATTTGGTTGTCTATATAATGGACAGGGGTGCGTCTCTTCTGTCAGTTGAATTAACCAGACTAATTCCCAACCGCTATGCCAAGTGGATGCAGGCATATTACACAGAATTACAACACCTTACACAAGAGGGAACCGAAAACGTGTGGTACGGTTGCATTACAAATGTAATTATGTACAGTATGTCTACGAACAGATGCTTTGGGCAGAGCTTCTAAAATAAGTTCAGCTGTAATATCAACAGCTCCCGCGCACCCTTTTTCGTTTTTTTTCTTTCCCCCAACAGCACCGGAAGACATCTGTCTCAGTAATGCGCCTTTGGATCTCATTATACTCACTGTATGTCTTGGCGCCCTCCGCCGTACAAGGCCGTTTCTCAAGACGTGAAATAATGGGCTGTGTGATGTTGTGCTGTTCGGCTGGGGTGAGTCAGATCGCCAGCTGCGTCTGTCTGCTCGTTTCGGAAGCGCAGATCTCCCCCGAACGCTTCTCCTAAATCAGCCCCCTCTGTCGTATAATTCCATCGGTAATCAGATCACCGTTGCCGTGCACCGTCGTTACGCCCACATCAAAGACCTCTTGGGACCTCTACAGGTCCCCGTCTGTCCTCCCCTCCCACATCCTTTTTCACATCTATATCACCTCCACTCTTCCATCTTAATTCACCGTTTGAGGTGGATCCTGGATTGTGGACGCCGATTGTTTCACGTCCGTAATTTCCATAATCTGCGTCTAAACGTGGATTACGGACAAGAATCACGATCACGGCTTGCGCACGGGTAATGCACGTGGATACTCGACGTAGATTATGGTGACGAGAGCCAAAACTTGGACATGGATCATAGCTGTTCTGTTCCCGTGCCGAGGCAAACACGTTTGAAAGGGCTGGTCTCTCTTTTTTTTAACTTTGAAAGAAAAGTAAAAGTGAGAGAGGACCTAAGGGGCAAGAAATATTTTTTTAGGGAACAACATGCTCAAAAGAAGAGTGTGGTGAAGCCTATACAAATCCCTCTCTGCGTCCTGGAGTTTGATTCCAGGATTGCAATTTACAAAAAAAAGTGAGAAATTGCCTAGAAAAATGGGTAGCAATATGATGGAACTCTTTTGGATTCATATCAGATGGTACAGTAAAATGCGATATTTGTCAAAAATATCTTCAGAAGCACTGCGGATGGAATCCTGCCAAATGACTAAGTCATTCAAGGATTGTGTTTTAAAAGTTTAATGGCTGCTTGCCCGGCGTAATTACTCCTAACTATTAATGATGCGGTATTATATAGTATCGGCTGTGTTTTAAGACTTTGAAAATGCATCCTTCCTTCCTGACCCCGCGCCTTGTGACCTGGGAAGACCTGACCGGTCGCCAAGGAAGAGAGCGTAAAGCTGTCCTCGTTTGCCTCCTTTGGCGAAAGATCAAACGATGCATTTTTTTTCGGAAGCGATGTGGGGCAAGACATTTCCGGCAAGTAATTCAAAGGGAGACAGAATGGATGGAAGGAACAAAGGTAGGATGCATTTCATAAAGGTATGTAAATCGCAATTACGGGTCACAAAGAGCTATAGAAATGTATGATAGCATGAGCACAAATAGCTTGTAGTGATAGAGATAATGGCAAATTAGTAGCTAAGTACAGGCAAATATGAAATCAATCATTAAATAAAAATTGTATTTGTAATGCCACAATATTTATAGATGGAATTTGGCCTCCCCTTTTACGTTTCCTTGTGTCGTGTTCAGATGGAATCAAGGAAAGGTATCAAGGTAAGGAAATGAGGAAACTGAAACGGTGTCAAGAATTTGAACACAGCCGTTGCCCCGTCTCCTTGTGCGACCCTGGAAATGCTGGCTTGGGCTTTTATGGCTCTCAGTGTGCTCAGAATGAATAATTTCCCTGAACGTCACAAGATTAAGTTAACTACAATAAAGCGGGCCTGATTGTGCAAATTAGTGGACTTCATCTTCATTTTGACTCTTGAAATGCTTTGGGTTTTGTCACTTTTTTTTGTTCACTTCCCACAGATGCATAATTGAACTGTGAGTGTGGGGGGGGGGGGTGGGGGGGGGGGGGGGGTAAAAGACCAATAAACTATAAAGAATTCATTAACATGTTGGCAAAAAATCAGGCTTGTTTTCATCTGGGTACTCACATTGGCAGCTATTGATGTGGCAGGTGTGCCCTAGACCTTTGGGTGCTGTGTGATTGTATTCTAAAGGAAAGGATTCTGAAGAAATGGGAGAAATAGAATCTGTTGTTTCCCCTGGCTACAGCTGTACTTATGGAAATAATTATTTGAAAATGATTCTGTGCAACAAGAATGTACTATACGGACTGTCTCTTCCGGCACAGTGTCACACTCGGCCTATATGTATTTGCACCCTAAAGGCTTTGTGAGACAAACTGGATCCCCCCCGAGGAACATGTATAAGATCAGGTATCAGCACTGGGCATCCAAAAAATATACAGTACATACTTAGAAATGAGATCACCAAATACAACCTTCCTCTTAAATATCCCAGACGACTCCCTGAGACATTTCTTCTGTCCCACAGCTGCCGTTTCATCAGCGATTCCGATCATTTATACATGTCTATTCTTACATTATTGAACCACATAGATCCAACGATGAGCCACATGTTCTCCGAACATCTCATTAATCAGCCAAATCAGTAGAAAGTATCACGTTGTCGTCTGAGCGAACAGCCTTTGGCAGCTGTTAATCTGATTGGGATTTTTTATTTTGTGTCTATTCTCACTGTACAAATGAGAAGAGTTTGTTTTGTTATTGTCTCCGACGATTGCTTTCTATCCTTTTATGAGAGGGAGAAGCCGCATGTTTTATTTATTCATTTGTTCACCTAATACAAAAAGGGTATCTTGAAGCGTCAAACTAAGTCAAACAGTTTGCATTATCATTCAGCTGGAAGCTGGGGACCAATAGCAACCCATGCCAGGCCTCTGTTCGCCATACTGTGAATGTAATTAAATCTAAGAGCTGCCAGCATTCACTGGCACAGTCTACGGGCCACCGTGGATCCTCAAATCACCACCCATCTGTCCATCTGCAGTGTTGTCCCAGAGTTGCTGGAGCCAGGGTATGGTTCTGTGTTTGTATGTGGGGGGGGTTGTTCTTCATGTATGGGACACCTCACACTTTTGGCAAGAGTGATTATTTACAAATGTATTAATTACAAATATTCATCAGTGTTACAACTTGAAATAATTGAAAAGAGAGAAACTGAGAAGGCACATTAAACATTGGTCGCACATGTAAAGGCTTTATATAGCACATATAAAGCCTTCATAAACATGGCTTCATAAATCATGCATAAGCAAATGTCACGCTTCATAAAGGGTGACATAACACCTTCTTATGCAACATGCTATGCAAAATGCGTCACAGTTAGCCTGGCAAACCACAAGCTTGAAGGTTTCCGAAGCATATGGTTACAGTAAGCTCAGAGGTCAGGCTAAAGTGCTAATGCCTGTTCAGTGGAGGGTACAGCAGCCAATGATCCTCTCCCATACAAAACCTTGTGAAGGTTGAGAGAAGGAACCTGATGCTCCTTGTCTTCTTCCTCTAATGAGGCTAAGACAAGCAAAGCCACAGGGTACTTGCCTCTTTTTGTCAACACACACACGCACGCACGCACGCACGCACGCACGCACGCACGCACGCACGCACGCACGCACGCACGCACGCACGCACGCACACACACGCACACACACTAGAAGCTGCATTGTTTGATTCCTTACGACCCTACTGTGTCGCCCATTTCTTGTTCCTTCCCTTGTATTTATTCTGAACCTGAGACACAAAATACATTTTCAAAGCTCAGAGGAAATTGGAAGCCAGGCTCCCCTGCCATCAGACCACTTTAGGCGGCCGTGTGTTAAAACAGGTGAAGGTCGCGGTAGCACAGTGACATGGAAGATTTGCTGAAAGAGCGAAGCAAGCCCACAGCTAATGTTCAGCTCTTGGTGTGGTTTCATCACAGTAAATAGGAGCGGTGGAGGGATTTGGTGGAGGGGGTTGGGGTGTGGCTGGACTTGCTCGGTTACTACAATGTGGTGCTCTCTTTTGGGAAATGTCATGTCATATCCCAGAGGACGTGCAAGCGGCTTGTCGCTGTTTCTTATGCACAGCATGACAGAGGCACCTGGGGGTAGTGACAACAGTGTTTCACATGTCATTTGGTGAAAAAATATAACTTTGAAACTGGAACGTAAAGCAGGTAGAGTGCAGGGACAAATGAAAGTACTTGGCGTGTGTATGCGTGTGCTAAAAGGGGCGCTCTTTAAATCGAGGGGAGTGCGGTGAAGTTGGAGACGTCCATTATTAAAAGCTCATTGATCTTCTTAGAAATGCAGATCAGGGTCCAGCCCTCCCGTCCCATCTTGACCTCTTGTGTTACATATCAAACAGCATGCATGGCGCAGCACGGCGCCACCCAATCAAGGCTGCCAAAAGAAAACGAGTGAAATCGTTTCTCTTTTGAATACGAGCTGTTGATAACAGGCTTTTATTGAATACTGGGCAATTTATTTTTCCTCAGTCCGTATGCTACCAATATGAAAGTGTTGTTTTTTTTTTCTGCCATGCATCCCCGCTGAAATGAATGCCTCTCAACTGCTTTTTCACGTACAGACCCCCGCAGTGCAATTGATCTTGTTGACAAGAGGACTTTTCACTCTCCTTCACCCCCTGTGTTATCTGTGTCTGTCTGTGTACGTATTATTATACAACTTATGTTTCTATTTTCTATTTGTTCATAATTTTTAATGTTTATTTTCTGGCACTCACTTGGGAGGCGCTACCTATAGAGAGTATAGCCTACGGACAGGTTGTATGTAGTACCTGTCAGAATACATACACCTATAGTCTTCTGGGTTCGATTTTTTAAATGAGCTAATGAACAGTGCAGGAATATGGTCTAATGAAGGCTTGCTAGCTGAAACGTTAACACTGTGTTGAAGTAAATCTTTATTTTTGGAGCACTGTGCAAGTCCCATTTCGTCTTAGTCTCAACACTCCTGACTCTGCACCTTAAGCTATTGGGCTGGTGTGCATCTATATCTTAGGACATTTCAAGAGAACCCAGCTCTTTACCACAAAGAACATTCACCCTAAGTTGTTAATAATTCAGAACCAGTTTATTATTTATCTGCATAAATCAGCTTATGCACAGAAACTATAGGCTTACATTAAAGGTTAAATTCAATTTCACTTGATTGTACCTAGTGCAGTACTTTTGTTTTCATTTTAGTAAAGTCCTTGTTATAATTGAAATGATCAGTAACATTGGTATTGTATAACACATTCTTTACCCATAATCAAGCACTGTTAACTATGTTATGAATATATTAATGTTAACTTGAACAACATGGATATGGACAAAGCATAAGCAATGTAGTGTAGTGATGTATAATAGTTGATACTCCTTTAAGCATTTATAACTGACCCTATAGCCAAGTGCTACCATATGATTCTTTACTGAATAAAATGCCACTCACATAGTTGACCATAACAAGTGCCATTACTCTGGTGCTTTGTCCTAATCAATAGCTGGCCCAAAGGTATAGCAATTAATGAGAAACTTATAGTATGGATATGAACAGGTGACGTGAATAAATGGTGGCATAAACATCGTGACATTTTTTGTTGAAGAAATACAGCTTATCTTGAGAATGTACAGAGGAATGACTGCTTACTCTTAATTATTTACAAGCAGTGTTACTTCAAAAAACTAGCCATCTTGAAAGTGCACAGTAGGTGAGATGCATCAAATAACCAAGCCATTTTGGTGATTTGATGTTTATGGTAGCAAGAACTATACCATTTCAGTAAAAGGTCTAAAGAAACACAAATCATTATACTGGGTATGTGAGAATATACATAAATCAAATGTTTTACACTCCCTCTTAGGTGTTTGTCAAATCTGTGGACAGGATTCAAATCGAACCCAGCCCAAGGAGGTGATGAAAACCCTCATTGGAACAGTTCAGGAAGCTGCCACTAGAGGGCGCTGTTAATCCTTGTTACATTCAAAACTCTCACATTTACATATAGGCATTTAGCAGATGCTCCACAGCAACTTAAATGCAAAAAGCGCATACAAAAAAGGTAAGGCAACAAAGAGCTGGTGCCAAGTCCTATATTTTGAATACATAATAATACATTTTGGTTATTATAGAGAAAACATCCCCTCACAAAGAGAACATTAACAGAACATGAAACAATTTAATTAGGCTGTTACCAACTTGTCGTACATGTCTCCTACTGGCAACAAGTGCCCCCCTTACACTTAGGAGAAGATGTACAGACCCCCTCCTCCAAATACAGTTCTTAACAGTTTTCCATATAGCAATCTTAGCCAACCCAGAATATAATGAATGAGCACCACTCGGTGTTCTCTCCTGACCTTAATGGAAAAGACTTCACCCACAGACAAATACCAGCTTTTTAATATAGCAAAAAGCCACCCAGAAATATGCAGTAAGGACTCAGTTCGGAAACAAAAAGCATGCCCCTCCCCCACGCTATGCTCCAGGTTCACCAGATGTCTGTTTGTGGCCATCGCCCCCATGTATAATCTTCCATTGGAGGTCGGCTGTTTTCCGATGAGCGGCTTACACAGCAACCCCCAGCAGCATAAGTATTGCAAAATAAAATTCCAGCCCAGCTGAATGACGTCATCCTGCCCAGCGAGTGTGAGTATAATGCCTTCACACGGGTAAAATATGCAACTTTCTTCTAAATAATACATTTTCTTCTCAACTTGAAAGTCATCATCAACACCCATCCTCCTGCCACTTCCCCACAGTGGCAGAAGCAGTTAGGAAAGGGACGGTGCTGACAGCCATCATCCCATTGGTTAGACACTTCATGTAGCAGATGAGATGAGCACCTCCAAGCACCTCCCCTAGCTCCGCCATCTTAGTGACCCATTTTCACGCATGCTGACACCAGCAAGCTGGAACATATGCTGCCTGATAACAACCGTCTCAAGATGGGTTGAGGAACAAATCAGATTCCTGATGTTACCCTGGCCTTCCAGAGGCAAAGACCTGCAGTATTGGGTGGTAAAACGCATATAGTAGGCCATTGAGGTCCACCCCACACCAATTCCGTCAAAACAGTTGATTGGCTAGGCTCAGATAAGCAGTGCCCAGCCAACTCAAGGCACACTGATACAGGAACGACAGAATCACTTGGAAGGCAGAAGGCAAAGACCCTGTATCCAATGTCCACCAGTCTCTGTCCTTCCTCCTGAACTGTCAGGTACAGGGCAGCAATCTTGATACAGTGCTGACTAGTCCAGAAGTCAACAAGTGCCTGTTGGACCTCTTCAAGGAGACCTCTGTGCCAATGTAGGACAATGAGTCTGAGTCCAAAAGGGTTGAGGTGACTAACTTGCTGGCAACCAAAGCCCTGCCCATGTAGACCAGCTGGGGTAAAGACCATTTCCAGCTACACAGTCTGGCACACACATTCTCCAAGTCCTCACAAATGTGCTTGAAATTAATTTGTTCCAGGTCTCCAGGGTTTGCATAAAAAAGGTGCATCATGGCCAAAACTGTACCGGTGACAATATAAAATCGTAAAATTGCCCACACCAAACCTCATCTATGATTAAAGCCCATCTTCAAAACTAAAAAGCCTAAGAAAGAAAATAAATACTTGTGATCCAACCAATCAAGTCTTTTCCTGGTCTACAATAAACTAATTTCAGGATCATACAGCTTACAAACATGTAAGTTGCCAGTGAGTTGTCTGTAATGGAACCATTAGACACACAATATGAGTGGTATGTGTGGACTAGATGATCCGAAACAATTTTGACCTATTCAATAGCCATTTATTTTATAGTTTATAGTCTGTGTACTAGTAATGCCATAGGCCACCAGTTTTGTAAGAGTCCCAAATCTACATGCTGCTGTTTCTTTTATGCTGTTTGGAATAAAATAAAAGAAAAAGCAGCATATGTAGGCATGACATGAATTAATTAATTTAGGTAATCAAAGAGAACCACCCCCTCACAAAAAAACAACAACAAGAAAATTGATTCTTGTAAGCATCTTCAGTGGTAAACTAAAATCAGACACAGGAGCCAGTGAATGTTTGGAAGGAAAAACACGCACACACACACACACACACACACACACACACACACACACACACACACACACACACACACACACACACACACACACACACACACACACACACACACACACACACACACACACACACAATACTCTACTGAGCATCTAGGCTACATCATGTTACCACCAATTCTTTTGAGTTAGTAAGCTTTCACTGACTGAGGAGAAACAATTCCAATGTTTTAACCTAAATTATATCTGCAAACCTTACAATTTTAGTCCATTGCATATTTTCTGTGTAGTTTGTATAGAAGTTGAAAAGCACTTTCCTGCTTTTATGCAGTGCTTCTGTATAATTATTGTAAACTGATAAAAAAAACGATCTTATTTGACCATTTAGTATCTTCATTTTTTTCATTGATTTTCCAGTGACCTGGTTGTCTAACTTTTTTGTAGTGGTGGGACTACCATAAATATCATTTACTGTTCTAGACTCACAACAGATAAGCATCACTCTAAGAATTATGTTGCCTTTAAGCATGTGAAGAGAGGTTCTTAGCTCTAATGTATGCATGCATTTATAGCTATGGCAGTCCCATTAGCAGCCTAAGAACCCACTTCCTCTCGGTTAATGTCACTTAAATAGAATTCCTACATGTGGAGATGGCCTCTGTACTTTTCCAGCTCTTTTTAATTGCTATACAATTCTGGAGGAAGTGCACGAGCATGAAAAGCTTTCCCTACCCTCCGTTATTATTTTTTTTAATATATTGTTTTGGGTTATGATTACATACAAGCAGGCATATCAAGCACACTTACAGCACAATTCAAACTGTTGCGGTAAAACCTTTATCTTTGCATTGTGGTTTTGGATCTAATATAAAAACAGCAGTATCACGTTTATTTTATCTGCATCCGAATCCAGGTGAGTTCAGGGCTTTATAGTGTGGAAGACAGGGAAGAATCATGCATTTAAGGAAGAAAAATAATCTAAGTCTCCAATTCCAAGGCTTGTCAAGGAACTAATATTCTACAGATCACTACCATAGCTACAGTCTAACATAATTCAGTTTATCACCATTTTATACAATGGCTTATGACAGGAAAAGTAAAGATGATGTATCAAAAGGTAAATCAGAACATTACATGTGAAAAGGATCATTTCTTACTATACCACTTACCCAGTAAAGCCTGAAATATCTTCTGATTTTCCATTATTCATGAAAGTGTGGCATGGAAATGGTTTGACATAAAGAACTCGCTTGCACTGAAACAAACCTGGGAGAGAGAAATGGTCTGGAACAGCCATGATACCTCTGCTGTGCTATGCGCAAATATATTCTGGGGCAGCCGCGCTACCACTGGTGCATCATATATAATTCAATTAATATTGAGAATTTAATATTCCATTTTTATCTATTTGGCGGGGGGGGGGAAACTATTTCTCACTTCGCTGAATGGCTTGTTATGCAGACTCTCAATGGGTTCTGGCAGTCCTCGTTGTCAGAGCTAACATTACAAACAGTAAGCCTTGGTTTATGGTTGACGACCGCCAGCTCTGAATGGGAGTAAGACCATGCTTGTTTATTTAGAGTTTCTAACCTTATAACAGCAAAGCCTGGATGTTTATGAAAGGATGCAAGGACGATGTTACTATTTAAGCCAAACTCGCGCGCGCACGCATTCAAATTAAAAAGAACATATGGCTGAAATGAGTGGAGAAAGTAGGCTAGCGCTAGAAATGGCCCATGCATATTGTCAATGAGTCACTTGCGAACGTCACAGTCGCTGAGTTAGAGAACGGGAGCTTTATCCTTCATTACAGCAGCTTACTCGCCGAACGATTCGGCGGTGAAATACTGAACTGGAGGCTCATTGCTTTACGAGCTGCTGACTGCACAAACCGGAAGCACTGCGGACTGAAGAGCCGACTGGGAGTCAAATTAACAAATCTTTCCAGTGAACAGAGCCCAAAGAACCGACTCGCTGAAAAGAACCAGAATACCCATCACTAACACACACACACACACACACTTCATTATGCGCAGTATATGCCAGATAAGCCGCAGAAGCACCGGACTAAATCCATCACGGAGCCGTCTCATTTTCCCCGTGCTTCATTATGCCAGGGGAATGTGCAGAGAACATTCCCAACCTGACCTATCCACCTATTACCTCATTATACCAGGAAAACATGCAAAGATGTTCCCCCTACTCCCTCTGCAGACCATCTTTGCTGTACTTCCGCAGGCGAGGCATATATCATCCTGAATCCCAGGTGAATCCCCTTTGATTTGCTGGGATCTGTAGATCCAGCGGCATACCACCAACCACCAACTAACCTGACCCGGGATAAATAATGATGGAACGCATAATAAGCGAACATTTGTCTCTACTGCTTATGCAGGTGAATTCACTGCAGAAAGAGAAGGACGTGATTTACTGTCGAGAAGCTGAGCAGAATCATGGGAAAATGCATTAGGTGTCAGTGGCCCGGCGTGGGTGTGTTAAGTGCAATGACATGGCTCCTCAGATGCCTGACATTTCCATTACCCTTGGTCCTTTCATATTATGCATATTTTTATATGAATGCCGGCAGAAAAACCTACTCAAAACTCTTATTCGTTAACCTATTTATTTTTAACTCCTTTCAGCCCTTCCTGATTTTTTTCAACGCTAAATTTTCCCCCCCATTGCCACCGTACCCTCTGTCAATTCAGCATCCCCTGAAATACATGTACCACCCACCCCTTCTCGCATAGCAGTCCCCCCGCTGAGCTGCACAGTCATTGCATAAGAGGACAGCGCCGCTAACACAGCTGACGCAGGCTAACCAGAGCAGTTCCCCGGGGGGGGTGGGGGGGGTGGGGGGTGTACTACTCTGAATCCATCCCTCCGCTAGTTAAGCTACGGCCAATTATGCGCCATCCTGCGGGGCTCCGAGCCACAGTCGGCACGGGTAATAGAGTCAATGTTCGATTCCAGACCGCGGGGGCGTGTCGTTGCGCTGAAAACGAGGGCCTTACCTGGACGTGCCACCCCGGAGGCCGCGATTCGTCTTCGTCCGTTTTCGCGCTAGCTTTGCGGCCCCATCTCCTCCGCGCGGCTCCATTTCGCATGGGGGGGGGGGGGGCAAGTAAACAAATACGGGGGGCGCCACGCGAAGCGATTTCCGCTAACAGAATGTTGAGCGGAGCCCGATAGCACGAGGCCATTTCATCCTTCATCACTTTAATACCCTGCTTTGGCATGATTCAATCCTGGACGGCAGCCTCAATGATTTACATCACTGGGCCCACCTGCCTTGGGTCCTGCACGCCATCCACTCTCCTGCAGGTGAGTCTGTGGGCGCCACGTCTAGGGCGCTCCTGGAGATCTACCGTCCTGTAGGTTTTCACTCCAACCCTAGCAAAGCACGCCTCACACAACAGCTAGAGATCTAGTTGAGCTGCTCATTAGTAGAATCAGGTGTGCCGAATTAGGGTCGAAATTAAAACCTACAGGAAGGTCGATCTCCACGAGCAGGGTTGGGCAGCCCTGATCTAGGGGAAAAGGAGGAGACGGAAAGAGAAGGAGGCATAATGAGAGAGATAAAAAAGGAGGGAGGGAATGGGGACACGGTGAAAGAAAGGAATTGTAAAAGAGAATAAGAAAAAGGAGGGAAATGATATGAGGAGACAGCATAGAGACATAAAGGGAAAGGTCCTAACAGTAGTGAGGTCGATGGAGTGAGTGAGAGAGAGAGAGAGAGAGGTACAGTATATGAGACAGATATTACATTGAGACGTGCATTGCTGAATCTGCATCGATGCAGTTTATTCCAGTAATCAACTTCTGAACTTACAACATGGATAAAAAAATGCAATTAAAAACCAGTTATTTAGAGATATAAATGCAAATGAAATTACCAATGTTGTTTTTACTATTATGTTAATTCCCAGCATTAAGCAGCAGACCAGTTTAACACGATGCACACCGCCATTCTGGGGCACTTCACTGACATCCGTACAAGCAACGGTGTCCTCATCGCTACAGTTACTACCCATAGCAGCACATGACCATTACATTGCGTGTGTTCAAGTTTGGACTTTAACAGATAAATTGTCTGGTGTTGTCTTAAAAATATTCTCACACTGTAAAAACCGTGAGGTAAACAGGTGGCTAGAGAGAGGATTGAAAATTCAAAGAGTATATGGCAGTTGTGAAATGATTGCAATGGATTTTATACTGCATATGTCAAGCATGGGGGAAATGACATAAAAGAAAACTGTCTGGTATGATGCACTGTGTAGACTACATGCAGAGTGTATATTTATTTATGCATCTCATAAGTGTAACAATAACACAAGACCATAGCACCCCTGCGTGGCTTTAATACCCCACGTATAATGATCCAATTCCATTTGACCTGTTGGATAGTACTGTCATTTGAATATAGTAATATGTATAGAGTGTAGGTCCGCAGTCTTGTTTTTTATTTTTCTTTATGTATTTTGCTTGTATGTACTTTTCATTTGTGAACAGACTATTATCAAAATAAATACAATATTTTTGGATAGATTTTTGACAATTGCATTTCGGAAGCGCTTAGGCACCAATATAAATTACCGTGGGCAATATATTAAGGGCCAGGTTTCTTTTTTGGCGTTTTATAATGTATAATGTAGTGGAGATAATGTCATAAAGTTATGCTGCTGTCTCAGTACCTGTCTGTTCCTCCAGGTGTGCGGAGTGATGGGCGTGGCGTGCAGTGGGCGCGGCATGCGGCAGGCCACATTGATCGTTCTCACAGAAGGGACGTGGAGCTGCGTGTGTGAGACCTGCCCGCAGGGGGGCAAATGGAATCTCCCAAACATTCCGGCTGTTGCCTGTAATTTAGCCTTGTTCCTTTTGTCGATGCAATTATCCTCCTCCTCTTGGATATATAAATAAATATATGAAAACAGCCGAGAGAAAATTGGGTTGCTCGGGATGGTGGAGCCCTGACCAAAAAAAACAAAACAATTACCATGTAAAATAGGGGCTTCTTTAGAGAACAAATTGTGCATTTAAATTTTCATAAGGACGCCGACCAAGGTTCTTGGCAGGGATGAAAGACATGTTTAGTAGTGGCTTGTCTTGATTGTCTTGGTCTACCCCCCCCCCCCCCCCCCCCCCGTGGCCTCCACCCCACTCCTGTGCCCTCCACCCCTCTTCACCCCTGATTGTAACCCTCCTAGTGCTGGGCTGGGGTGCACATCGTTATTTCAACTTCTGGGACCAAGCTAGAGACCCTCCCATCCAACTTTGGCAATTGAGTCTAGATTAAGGCCTTGAAACAAGGCCCGGATTCAATCACCATTTGTCTTTAATTTCGACTTAATGACAAATGCAATCATTTGTTTCTGCCCAATAAATCCAGTTTGACGATTGACTTTTTTTTTTGTTTGTTTGTTTGTTTCTGAACTTGTCAGTGTTTGTCGAGTTAACGGCAAGGACACATGTTTACTGAATCCACATCAGACTAGAGCCTTAGCGACGTGTTAAAATTATAGTGATTATCTATAAAAGAAAAACAAGAAAGAATGACGTCTCTACTGTTCATATGGACAGTAGGCAAGTATCTCTGATATGAAGAAATCTGAAGTTGGAAAATAGTCATAGAAACTGCTTAGAAGCTCTCAGCATCTCACAAAAAGCACGCTGCTGTACTTCAACGGCTGCACGCCCTCCTTTCTCTTATGAAAAGAAACGGAAATAAACTGAGAAAAGGTGTTCATGTACTTATATCTGAAGCGCTGTGCATCAGCCTTTCGTCAGGATATTCTGCAAACTCCAGCATCTAGTATCAAGTCCTTATAATAGTGTAGCAATTTTCAAAGGTCATTCCTGATAAATTCAAAGAAAATAACAGCTCACTGATTTCTTTTTTTTTTTTTTGACTCGCAGCCTTACTTATCTTGGGCTCCTTAGAAGATACTGAAAAATCGTTCAAATTTGTAAAACCCTTTTCCCGGGTCCCATATCCCAATAAGCTGCGCAACTGAATATCGTATCTTTACACTTTCGGCCACGATCAAAGTGCTGCCGATTGATTCCTGTACGTACAAAAAGACAGACCCTGCTGTTTCTCTCAGATACAATGATGGGAAAAAGAACCTGATGCATTCAGAAGGGCTGCTTTGTTCTTTTGCTAATAAGACAGGAGCTCTGAGTTGACTGGTGGCCCTGCTGTGATAAAGCCTTTGGGAAGAATGAACGTTTCAAAACTCATAGATCTCCGCCCGAGGCAAAGGGTTCCAGGGTACCACCCCAGTTCTGAGCCTCATCAGTGGGCGTGTGAAGACTGGACCTGCCTTTAAAGAAGACAAGTCAAGAGGGACTCATTTATACACCTCTGCAAAAAAAAAAAAACAAGTCAGGAAAATTTTACTTTCTGTGATTTCATTCATAAGACCTGTCACTAAGCATTCAGATCAAAGGTGACTCAGTGGTGTTGCAAATTATCCGTCCCATCAAATGCATTTTACAATTCATAGAGTTCCTGAACTCTGTAAATCAGCGACATTCTTTCTGAATGCGATTTGTTTTCTGAAAGAAGCTTCTGGACTTGTTCTGAGATTAATACAAAGAGGAGTGAGAGAAAACAGGTCAAATAAAACACCAGTATACAGGCATTATTTACAAGCATACATCAGATTTTATGATAGCAATGAATACAGTATAAATGGAGATTATTACTGAGTCTACATCTGAGTAGCCTAGCCAAGCTAGCTTTTTATTTTTTAAAGTCATTTTCTGATAGTTCATCTTTTAAATACTGACAGTTCATGTTTATGCCCGGTCATTTGGAAATCTTTTGTCTGCCTAAAAATGGCTTTCAATAAATTTTATTCATGAAGTGTGCACTCACGCTAGGATTGTGTACTATGAGCTGTCCGTGGCTCATGCAGTATTAACATAGGATATAACACAGAAACCTCTTAGCTTTTTGTCAAGTGTCTGATTAATGGTTCTGGTGAAGTTGGGGCCGGTGTGAGGTGTTGCACTGAAGCCTTTTTCATGCGATCTGTAAGCACTGTCCAGTCATTAGGAACATGCAGGCATCAATATCTATCTGTTGAATGTAATCCAAAGCCGTTTTCCCTTGGCTTCTTTAAACTCTTGAAAACATTTCAAATGTAACTGAAAAATAAGAAGTAAAAAAAGCAATACATTCAATCAATGGAACAACTGAGCCATTGCACTTTTATAAATGTAAGACAAGCCTCTTCCGATTATCTAGTGCCTTCTGTCTCCATATTTGTTTCAGCTCATTGATATTCTAGCTTTGCCGCCGTCGCTACAAAGCACAGAGGGTTCTCAGTTTTCACACAGAAAGGTGACGTTCCTGGTCACATGCTCAACATGGGGAAGGGAGCTGCACGCACAGGTCTCCTCTAACTGACCAATTAACTGTAGCGTGCAATCTGCTAGCCCAGCACTTTCCACCTGCTGTACATGAGCCTAATTAGAGCTCCTTTTCTCTCATGATCTTACCATCATGGGCCACAATCAAATACTTAGCACTAATGAGCTCCTGGAGATAATTTAACCATGCTGTCACGTCTTCTTTGTCATTTTTGCTTGCATGATGTTCACACCAGTAAGACGGTAGCTACATATTCTACGATAAATTCCTTGAGTAAATATGCTGTGATTCTGCATGCAAGCACCCAGTTGTGTAACGACATATAGGGTTAGTGTTGGGTGTTTGGGTTTGGGACAATGACAGTTTCATACGCACTACATACTGTAGATGTACCATCCAATTATCACAAAGTGCAGACTAAAAGCCAATTTGAAATAACTAAAAAAGATAAATTGTAATCACTGTCTGATTCGTAAACAGAAGGTTAGCTAAGTAACTATTTTCTCTGCGGGAAATTCAGTGATTTCTTCTGTTGCAAGACGTACATTGTGCATGAACACATGCATGTTAAGTGTGTCTTGTATACATATATTCTCAACACATGCAGCTGAAGCTGCAATATTCATTAGACCAGTGTATGATTATCTACAATAGTCAATTACTTTAAGCAAATATCTAAGGTTGCACCTTTATAATAATACCAAAAGAATGTACAGGTTGTGCATGTACAGACTATTTTGATTCACAATCTTATTATTTTAATTTTGTTTAGATTGAGGAAATCAAAATAGTCTGTACAGGTTGTGCATGTACAGACTATTTTGATTTCCTCAATCTAAACAAAATTAAAATAATAAGATTGTGAATCATCTTATATGCATAACGTTGGAGCTAGAAAAATGGTTAGTCATTGATTTTGGATGACCCAATTTTTTCACAAGGCTACATAGCCTTATGTATTTTCATATTTTTTCAAAAAATATTTTTCTTGTGTCCTGTTTTGTAGCCAAAAAGTTCTTCTGGACCTGCTTGAGGAAAGAAGGGCAAGTAAACTGGAAGAGCTAGACGAGAATCTGAGTCAAATGGAACGAAAACGGGTCAAACACACAAAATCCACTGGGCAAACAAGGGCTAAGGCAAGAATCTGAGTCAGATTGAACAACACAGGGTCAAACACATGAAATCCACTAATCACAATCCACACAAGAGCAAAGCAAATCCGAAGAGTGAGTCTCCACTGGTGAATTGCAAACCGTGTCTTTACAAACAGAGAACCGGAGATGGAAACGACTAATCTGAAGACAAAACTGAAGACACACCCACAGCTGAGAAACAAAACACAAAACTTGTAGGAGAGTTGAATCCGGTTGACCGTTTTCTGGAATGGTCATGACATTAATCTGTCATAACGTTTCGCAATCCAGGAGACTCCTGGGATTCTCTGTTTTCTAAAAGTGTCTATGACGTTATGTATTGGCTGTGTCTAGGTAGATGGGTCAAACTAATTCTGTAATGTGTTGTTTAGTTGTCTATATGCCTCGTTTGTGTGTGTGTGTGTGTGTGTGTGTGTGTTTGTATTGTGTTCTGTCCATGATACCTACGGCACTCCCCTTATCTGCCGGTTTGATGATAATCTGTTTGTTGTTTGCCAGCTGTTGCAGAGCTTGGCACTCTCCTCTGCTAAGGTTGTTTTTGTCCTTGTGAGTTTGGGTGTTCAGTGCCTTGATCAGGGTGTGGATCTTCTTTGATGATTCTTCTGATCTCCTCCGGAATTTGTTTGGTCCCCATGGGGTTCCCATGCAGCTGAATGTTGGCATGTGAGGTATTTGTTCTGTGGTTTCAGATCCCTTGAAGAAGGCCACCAATTTGGGACCCCTTTAATGTTTTTTTTTTTTGCGGATACTTACCATGGGTATAAATGATGCACTTTTGTCCAGCAGATTGAGTTGATCTTGTGTGGGCGTGAAGTTGTTGTTAGCCAGTAGTAGGATGTTCTTGTTCCCCTCGGGTTCGTGGGGATCTTCAGTTTAAATGACGGAGCCAGACACATCCGTCCAGTGGATCTAGTCCCATGTGGTACCAAACTGGGATGTCTTGGGGGTGGAAGATCCCTCTACTCTGGCCCTGGTGGCATAGGGTTGGGGGGTGGGGTTAGGTAAAGGAAGTTATGGATTTCCTAATGAGGAACAGTCCTACCCTCTTAAAATCCAAGTGTTACCCAGGCCCCTCCCAAAAACCTGGCGCCACCCCTGGATTCTCTCTCTTCCATCTTCCAAGGGACTTCAGGTGCACATGAATCAACCCATGAGTCAATTAAATTAGTTTGTACACATCTTATTATTATTACTGTTATTATTTAAAAATACCACACCAAAGCATGCAAAAACACTAAAAGAACACACACACAAAAAAGGCCTCAGAAAATGAGGCTTAAGAAACCAAAGATCAAACTAATCTTAACTTTCAATTTTTGTCTGAACAGATGATGAAGAAGGACTACAAATATTAATGTATTTATGGAAAATAAACAAAAAAAAAAAACATGTTATAAGTGAAAGATGAATCCCTCATTTTGAAGGTTTGACTTAATTTCTAAACTTTAAAAAAATGAGTTGAAGAAATATTATGAAATGTCATGTCCAGACTGGGCTTAATGGGTACCATTAGTAGGGATGTAACGGTACACAAAAATATTGGTTCGTTGCGTACCTCGGCTTTGAAGTGATGGTTAGGTATATTTCCGTTACAACACGAAAAAAATTGAATGGCCTAACAAATACAAAATTCATTCATTATGATATCAAAAGAAATTGTGCACCTGCATTAAAGCAAGACTGTAATTGTTCCGGTCATACCACATACCAAATTGAAAGTCCTGTACCAAAGGAAAGAGGATTTTTCCCCCCAGCCGTGCAGCGATACTTTTCTGATTAGACACCTGTTGCTCCTCCCCAGCTTTGTAGAACCATGTATCTCCCCTGACTGCATGCAAGTAGAACAGCACCAAGATACAGGTGACACGGGCTCCTATTTTGGTTACAGAGTGGCGCACCACCTCTGTTACATTCTTTGGGGAGAACCCTGCATACATACTGTATGTACACATACTGTATATGTGTTTGAATATGTGTTTGGGATAACTATCTTTGTGCGGTAATGCACAGAAATTGGTTTTGTAAAAGTATACTTTGCAAAGATTTCTTAGCACCACTTTCAGGGCGAAAAAAAAGAAGTTGATTTGTTGTTGTTCAAATTCAAAACTTCAGTTTAATTTATTCATGGTGTGTATTCAATATGTTGATGACCTCCTGAAATTCTTACAAATATGTCACCCTGGAATTGGTAGTAAAAAGTCAGAACCTGCGCACTTCAGCAATGCAGCCTACTAATCTTTTCCCCATAGCCGTTCCTTTTATTTGTAAATAGTAGTTATCACCAAGTCATTGCATGTTAGACTTAGTTCGTAAAGATGTTATGTGCGGCCCCATCTCAATGTTTATTTTTGTATAGAGACTGTCAATTATTGTGAAGAGGAATGTGTTTGAAGCAATGGTAATGGATCACGCTTTTGCTTATAAATTATACGTGTCCTTGATGAAACTGTGGTGGAAACTGGGTGGACACTATAGGTCTATAGGTGTTCCACAAGAAATTTCGAAGGGGACCCGTCCACGTATCCTGTTTTTTGTGTATTTTATTTAATGGGTAAAATTCTGTCCCTAGGTGACGAGGGGCTTCTTTCTTGCGAGTTCTGGCCCAATTCCGTTAAGCTTTCTTTGTTGTCTTTACAGAATTGTTGGATAAAGCCAATAGTGGTGTCTTTCAATTTGTATTTGTGTTGACTTTTGGCCCATGTTACTGCTATTTGAAATGAACTTTCTGAAAAACTGTACCCAACAAACTTAAAAGCAGTTGTATCGTCGTCATATAGTCATCATTTAGGATATTCATGATGTGTTGCATCCGGATCTTTGTATTCTCTGCTACTTTTGCTCTTTCGGATGGTGAAAACGGTTTGATGAAGCGGGTCAGCTTATTTACTTGCCTCAGCATGCCAGATGGGAAAGTATCATTTTTAATAGCATTTTCTAGATGATGTATAGCCTGTATTAATTTGAAATGGATTTTAGCGGTTTCTTTGTCCATTTCTGTTTGTCCCACACTTTGTGGTGAAGCTTTGTTGTCAACCATATTTTCATTGGGCTGTGCTTTATCAAATATATTTTTAATAATGTTTATTTCCCCTCTCTGTGGGGGATTAGGACATAATAGACTGAAGCCAAGTAAATGGAGATGAGATAAAAAAATAAATGTGTGACTCTTTGAGGCCAAGTAAATATTTGGGTCCAATTTAAAGAGGGAAACTAAAAGTGCTAAAGGAGTGTGTTGTTAGAGAGGCCCATTTTCTTGGGCCTGATCTGACAAAACTACTCAATTTTCCTAAAAAAAAACTTTTACTCATTAAATATAAACAAAAACAAATCTAAAATCTAGAGAGATAGAACCATTTATAAAAGAAAAAACTTAAGAGAGAAAGCAAGACGTCCTAACATTTTGCATTGTTATCATGCTTCATCAGAGGAAAATTGTGGAACAAAGATTGTAGTTGCAGTGTTATAGAGGTTGGACCCACCCTAGTCTCAGCCTCAGTCGCTCTGACATGTACGCAGCGTCTGTTGCATAGGCTTGCATAAACTGGGTAGGACTGTAGAGAACTGACAGACAGCACTCAATGGATAGCAGCACTGTCAATCACAGGAGTGTGTGCGTATTTCCGGTGTGACGTGGTGCATTAGGCTTTATCAGTCCGCCGGGAAACAAGTTGCGCTAACAAGTTGGTAGCTAGCGAATGATGCGAATCCATCAAGAACAATGAGTGTTTCGGACCAAGAGTTGGATTTAAGAAAGTTTTTGAAGTTCTGACTACAAAGTATACAGACATCTTGGATAATTTTCTTTGGTGTGATAGACTGTTTTACTGGAGATCGCCGTGTCATTTGTGTAAATCACATTTGTTTCACGCGGGTCTGTTTTTCTTGTAGCGCTGTTTCTGATTCGACTGCCCTCTGTACCGCCTCAATACGTCACGGAACATAGACGGTCTGTGGTTGGTTATCTTGCATGTCAATCGAAGGCGCCATCTTTTCAAAGTGGGCGGCTCTTTACCGCGTTAGACAGGTCTATGGACCAGACTTTGTGTTTATAGACTTTGTGTCTGGCCTTCACGAGACTAGCCCCACCCCTTCCTTGTGCGGAATGTACTTGGTATGTACTAAGTCTTACTCACTTTCACTGGTTGATTGAAAAATGTATATTAGTATGCTGCTATCTCAGCTGCCTATAGATTGATAGACTTGAATCAATTAATGGTTCCAATCTGGCCAAAAATGTCCATTTTGACTCTAGAAATTATCTTTCCTAAAAAAAGATTTTTAAAAGAATTTTGATGGCTCTGGCTAGGTTAGCTTTATAAACTTCACCCCTAGTGGTTGAGACGTATCAGTTTCAATTACAGCATTCATGTTTGTCTGAAATGATAAACTACAGCTTTAACAAAACCCCGTAGATTTTGACACAGTATTGTTTAAAAGGGTAGCCTCTTGCGAAAACCTCAGCTTCTCCAGTTACACTGCTGTGCAATAAAATAGGAGCATGCTATTAATAGCCCAAAGCACTTACGACCCTCCTCTCGCCACAGCCACAGACTGTAAAATGCACCATTTATACATGCTAAGAAAATCATGTTCACGTATAGAAACAATCTTTTTTTTTTAAACGTTGTACAAATGAGCATTCACTGTTTTCCCTTGCTTACTGTACTATACAGTACCTGATGGACTTTCTGTTTAGAAGACACCTAATTCTGGGGGCCATCGCGTGGTACAACGGTAAGAGCGCCGACTTTCAGTCGGTGCAGTTGTGCTCCGAGGATCGGGGTTCGCGCCCCGGTCCTGCAGCAATTGACGGCTGCTTCCGGGTGGGGGGTGGGGCTCGGAGAGAATCACTGCACGCATAGCGGCCCTGGACGAGCTGGATTCACGGTCAGGAGCTCGAGGAGTCGCGCCCTGTAGAGGACGTGGCGACCTCCTTCCTACTACCGGCTGACAGGGTTGCGTAGCGGTGGTTCTCTAGCGGTTGCTACACGGGGGGAAATTGAATTAGAATAGGGGTTCAATTGGCTACTAAATTGGGAGAAAAATGGGGAAAAAAATCAGAAACAAATAAAAAAAAAAAAAAATAAGAAGACACCTAATTCTCGTATAAATATGTTTAAGAAACCAAGTACTTACCAGTATATTCAGCTACAGCTGTTTTCTGATTAACCCTGAAGAGTTTATCTTGTTACATTTCACCAAAGTCCCATACAGTCGACATTTCCACAGCGACCACCTATTGTACT
This sequence comes from Synaphobranchus kaupii, assembly GCA_029718625.1. Classification (NCBI taxonomy): domain Eukaryota; kingdom Metazoa; phylum Chordata; class Actinopteri; order Anguilliformes; family Synaphobranchidae; genus Synaphobranchus; species Synaphobranchus kaupii. The sequence continues at coordinate 76,715,401 of CM056381.1, read as the reverse complement.
TAGGGCTGAAATACGTTGCTGTTGTTGTGTAAAAACACACAGGGCAATAATAGGGGTTAGGGTTACAATTACGGTTAGGGTTGGGAAAAGAGTAATCATTAGGGTTGAGGTAATATTATGGTTATGTTTACGATGAAAGGAAAGGTTTTGGGCAGCATCAATTCTTTATTTAGACAACAAGATTATTTTCACTCTTGGGCTTATTATAACCTTAGGTATTGTCATATTTATTCAGTGAAATCCATTTTTCATAATAAATGACTTCAAACACATTTTGTATTTCTTTTCTTTAATTATTTATATTTAGTTTGGTTTTCATCCATTTTAATAGAAAAATCAAGTACTTCACAAGAGTCCTAGGGCTAGAATTAGAGTTAGGATTATGGTTAGGTGAACAGTAAGTGTAAAGTTTTGAGGCAAGATTAAAGTTATGTTTAGCAGCTAGGGAAAGGGTTAGCCCAAGTTTTAATTCTTGATTTGGACGTAAAATCTTTTGTCACTATCACTTTAGCCTTAGTTAATTTGATACCTTTGACAGTGACACCTTTCGTAATAAATGACTTAATTACAAATGTCAAACAATTGATGTGGTGGTCCATCCCATCAGCCGGAATACTTTTTATATTTCTGTCAACAAAACATGCTAATCCCATTTTTTAAAAACAATATTCACAGACAAAAAACAGACTTACAATAAATATGTTTCTTACACATTTAATATTAAACAACTGACAATATGATTGTGCACTCTATAGTACAGGGAGGCTATATGCCATAAGCATATGCATTATTACAGGATTTCTCCATAGCTTATATTTATTCAACAACATTCTTATGTATTTATGTGTATTGATGTTTTTTGTATAGGTTTCTTAATGAATAGCCAGCCCGTCACTTAGATTATCCTCTTTTAATAATGGATTTTCCTTGTCTCATTAATTGTAAAGGAAGCCCACAGGGCAAAACAGATGGGAATGTCTTGTGTTAAAAAGAAAAAAAAAATGTCTGAGTAAATTTCTGCATCACTTTTCGTCAGCTAACTAAATTAAAAATATTTCATTGAGTTGTTTTGAGTGTCAGATCTATCAAAGCTATTAATGTCTTAAGGGCCATTCTACCATTATAGATTTTGTAGTGGATGCTCATTTAATGAGCACATCATACAATGTATTTTTCCAGTACTAATGTGTTATGATAATCACCACAGTGTGCATTTTAAGTGTAACAAAAATGGTTCTAATAGGAAAACCATTTTTATCCAATAATCATTATCATTACCAAAACCAATGTTGGTCAATTAAATTACAAAATAACTATATGTCATAATTCCTAAAAAATATATTTATAAAAATCACAATGAATTTAAAGCCCAATATCTCCTTTCGTTCACAAATGAAATTTAGTCAGATTACATGAAAAGTAATAAATAATTATGTTCAAGTACTACGTAACATATAACGTGAAAATACCGCTCTGAAGTAACAACAGATCAATACTCACTTACAGGTGAAGTGATTTCCACCTTCACTATGTGAGAATATGAGAGTAATACAGCATTTTTAATTTGATTTGCATTGAAAGAGCCCCTCAGCACATTTTGAACAGGAGAACAGATTACATTGAAGCCGCACATTCACAGCTATTTTCAGTTGTGAATATTAGTCTTTCTGATGCATGGGAAGTTTGTGATAATGACCAGGAGGCAGCGTGCCGGCATCCGGTCTGATAATGGAAAATTGTTAATGACTCTTCCGATGCAGCCATTTAAAGACCAGGGCTAATAGTGATTGAATATGATCCTTCTGATTAAAATGGATTTCCTGGCAAAATTTATAATCTAGATACTTTGTTTTTAGTGTGATTATTTCCAGCGCCATGTATACGGACATAACATACTCAACATTGCTTTTGAGAATATACCTTTAGGGCATAAGCAAATAGCAAAGGGAGTCATGTTTAGAAAAGAAAGCTTATTTTCTCTTAACATCTGAGGCTTGGAAAGTTTTGCATTATGCCTTTGGCATCACAAAATAAATATCGGTATTGCGAAAACATGACGATCCTCTTCCCCCTAAGAATGCCACCACAAGTCGAGTGAAGGGTGTTTGAGAGAGTACTCTGTTTAACTGATGTGGAAATGATCCCGCTATGAAGAAGGAAATAAAAGTTATAGGACAAACCTGATAGGTCAAAGAACCTGCCATAGAGGAGATTAAGGCATGCTCCAAATGAACCGAGTGGAACATTTTCAAAAACTTGACTCAGTGAAAAGCATTTTAGTTTTTAAAAAAAATGGAACTTGTTTGGATGTTTACATTTGAGTCGAATGCTAATGGGAAGATTCTGTATTCATCCGCACTGTTTAAAATAAGTTCATTGCCAATTACCTAATTAGCAGGTTGACAGCCTTTGAGTGTGAAGCTAACAAGGTGTAATTAAACAAATGATTAGTACACACAAAAATGCCTCCTGTAATTAAGTAGCTGCCTTTAAATGTTAAATACAACTTGTGCTGGAATCAGGAAAGGGTGCAATATGAATGTGGGTGCTTAGGTGTTTATTATCAAATAAATTATACTTTTCTATAAGCCTACAACCCCCAGAGAGGATGCCATCTCTCTCATAACCTCTGTTCAGGACACAGTGAAGCATTAAAAATCTGAGTGTCCCACTCCTCCTTTCCAGTGGCAGGCATGACGCTGAGGTACTTTTGCTTTAATGAGATATTGAAATTCCTGAGCATGTCTGTGAGAATGCTGTCACGTGCAATGCTCAAAATGAGCATTTGAAGGGGGATGCAAGGGGATGCCATCCCCCCTGTTAAAAAAAGAAAGAAAACCATCCCCCCTGTAAAACTACCATCACCTCTTTCTATACCCTTTGGGTTCATTGCGCTCTGTGATATCAGAAACCCCGCCACCCCCCTTGAAAATGTTTTACAAATCGACTGAAGATGAGGTTTATATTTATATTGACAGTGTACATGTAAACGTTTATGATGATCTTGTGATACATTATAAAATGTATAAATAAGTGAATCAATGCATTACGGCAAAAAAAAGAGCCAAACTTGTCAAGTAGAAAACAAATTGTCTTAAATATGTGAGCCATAGGAGTACAACGATACATACCTACTTTATTTTTGTTACAGAAAAATAAAGTAACTACTCATCCTTCGTTTATGGAATATGAGAACTTGGGACAAAATAAAGTTAAACGCAGGAATTCTTCAAAAAGATGGCAGGTGGTGGATCACTTCAGGAGCGACCACTTGAGACTAGAAAGGGCATCGTTTGCTGCAGGCGGAGAAGATGCTGAGAGTGAATGACACAGAAACAACTGGGTCTGTAGTGCTGAATTATGTGCTTTTCAGTCAGCAGGGAAAGCAACACTATTGTTCAAACAATCCTCCTATGATCAATTTTTTCAATGCTGTAATTTCAGAAATCATGGATTTCATTAATTAACTTATGAACAAATAACGTGTGCAATTAGTATATATCCAATGACTATGTTACTAATGTTTATGTGATCTAGGGGTGGGACTTTTTGCCATTTTCTCTAAACGATGACAAACTGATTTGTCCTTGCTTATACTCAAGTACTTTTTTTGGGTGCCAAAAGCCTGTTTTACAGGATCAAACCAACTTAACGGCATCACAGCGCATTTCGTCTGGCTTTACTTCACACAGAAACTCAGGACAGGTCAGGGTTTTTTGTACATATAATTATATATAATATACAGTGAGCACCATAATTCATTGGACAGTGACACATTTTTTGTTATTTTGGTTCTGTTCTCTAGCACTTTGAGCTTGAAAGGATACAATGACAATGCGGTTGAAGTGCAGACTGTCAGCTTTAATTTGAGTATTTTCATTCATATTGGACGAACCGTTTAGAAATTATAGAACTTTTTGTACATAGTCCCCCTCATTTTCGGGCATCAAAACATATTGGGCAGTTTAACATAATACATTTTTTATATTTGCTTGCATATCCGTTACATGCCATGACTTCCAACAATATCAAAAGACTCTTGATATCTTATTTTCTGGTACTCCTACAAGCAATACTATAACCTCTCTGCATTTGAATGGATCTCTACGGGAAATGGGGGGTGGGACTAGATTTATCTAAATTACACTGGAACAGTATGAAACACATCGTTGGCTAAATAGCTTTAACTCATCAAGGGTCTGACATATCAAACAAGCCTTAAACCATTACTCTGTTGCCAGATATGCAGTAGAAATGGATTCATAACTTGATAAGGGTTTTTTCTCCTGACTTATTTTTCCATAGAGTTCAATAGGAAAATTTGTCAGGAGAAACAACCCTTAAAGTGATCCATCCATATCTACTGCATATCTGGCAGCAGAGTGATGGTTTGAGGCTCATTTGATACCTCAGACGCTGGATGACTTACAGCCATTTCACCAACCATGTATTCCATACTGTTCCAGCATAATTTACAGCTAAATCTAGTCCCAACCCCCCAATTCCCATAGAGATCCATTCAAATGCAGAGAAGCTATAGTATCACTGTGTAAGCGTACCAGAAAATAAGATATCAAGAGTCTTTTGATATTGTTGGGTCACAGACAGGAAGTCTTTGGCATGCAAAGGATATGTGACCACATATTAAAAATTATTAATTTATTCTGCATTATGTTAAACTGTCCAATATTTTTTGATGCCCAAAAATGGGGGGGGGGGGTCAATGTACAAAAGGTTATATCATTTCTAAACGGTTCATCTGATATGAATGAACATACCCTCAAATTAAAGCTGACAGTCTGCCCTTCAACCGCATTGTCATTGTATCCTTTGAAACTCAAAGTGCTACAGTACAGAACCTAAATAATGTGTCACTGTCCAATGAATTATGGTGCTCACTGTATATAATTTGATAAGTATAAAAATAGATGATAGATATTGAAAGGCATGTATTTATCCCTCGTATAGGCAGACAAATTTCTGTTTTTGGCACAGAAACTTTACAACACAAGTTTTAAAATATGCCTGTAGCTAAATTCATGTATTTTAATGCCTAGTCTGGGCAATTCCATCCAATTTGCTTGAATTCAGGCTGATATTCAATCTCAAACATGCGGCCGCTAACTCTGAGTCATTCATCTTAATGGCCGTACAAACTTAGAATTGGAAAGCGTGAAAAACAAATGGAGATGTGTTCTTTAATATTAGAGAGAAAATGAGTAGACTCAGCATGGATATGCTTAAACAGCTGAAAAATTATTCCTTCAGCATAGGGTAAATGTATTCAGTCCCCATTAGATACTCTTAATATGCACTATATTATAGCAAATGTGTACATATAACTCCAATTCAATGGAAACTATTTGAATAAACCCGCCCAATGTGTGCTATATTAGAGCAAAAGTTATTTTCATTACAGCAGAACAATTTAAGTAATCTGATTAAAAAGAATGAGCCATGGCAGTTTCTCCTGTGCATTCACAGTGCACGCATCTGTGATCTGGAAATTTGGCAAACAGAAATGATTTCAACAGACCCACTTTTTCTTTGCCCTGAGAAATGTGTCTCCATTGATCTGTGACTTCATCATTGGCAATGCTCTGTGCCCACAGCCTTGCAGCCTAATGAGGGGTAATTAATAAAAATCACAAGCCTGCGAGAAAGTCTGAGGATAAATTATAATTTCACTTATATTTATGTAATGAGGATTAAATTAAATATTACATAAAAATAAGTGAAATTATAATTTATAAAATATAATACATATATGAGTCGACATAACAATTATAGTGTGGTACAAATATTTCTACTGTCATGCATGAAATGTAGTTTGTGTCCAAAAATACCTATATTAGCCACCAAAGCAATAGATCTCATGGATCATAAATATCACGTACTTGGACAGATATTCCAATTACTAAAATCTGAAGGATCACAACAGTAGCAATATATTACCTTTTTTTTTTTTTTAACAGATATAGCTTTCTGAACATGACCTTTTTTTACACAGATAGCACTGGTCTTTGACAGAGAGAGGAAATCAGAATTGATAAAGGTGATTAGAATTGCACAGAAAGAATAAGATAAATTAACATGACTATAATACACATATTTCACACAGTAAAGGAAAAGGAAAAAAATACATTAAACTCAAAACAGTATATCCTTCTATGCATCTATTCAAAAATATGAAAAAAAATTTACAGAAAAAAAAACTAAGGATATGTTACATTGATAAGATCTCAGATTTTTCAAACACACTGGCTAATGGAAAACAAAATTGTATTCCAACTACACAGCAACTGATTATTTTGTGTTAGATATTTTCATCACATCGCATGAATCTATAATATGGAATATGCTCCAGGTTTAAAATTCTGGTGATCACCTGCAAAACCCAGCTTCAATCAAAAAGCCAATGACATGCCTGCCATTCTGCATTCAGTTCACACCTGCCAATCGTGGGCATATTTCCTGTTAAATACAGTTTTAATAACAATCTCTGGGGCTGACATTGAAGGGAGCCATGCAAAGATAGCATTGTTGAGACCAGCATAAAGAAAGAATGATCAGCAATGATGAAAAGTTTTTTTTTTTACTTCAAAGCACTAGTTAATAAACAAATACACAATACACTCTCTGTAAAATACTTCACAAGATAGCACAGATACAACTCATATTGTTGAGTTGAGGATTGGGCCTCTCCCCCTATAGGAAACTGTGGGAGCAACCCCTCAGCCTATATGTTGTCACCATCCTTCATATAAAGTCCTGCCCTTCACCCATGAAGCAACAGAACACAAAGTCCCTCCCTCACTATCAATAAGCAACACTCTTTCACCTGCTCACCTTGGTACTGGTCTCCATCCAAGAGGCACCAAGGCACTCCTGAAGTACCACCACATGTGTCTCTGATTTACATTAAAAAAACAGGGTTGCCAGGAGCCTGACACAAGGACTTTTGGCAGGACATAGCAAGAGTGGGAACTTAGCATAACATCCACAGCAAGGGCTTGACTGCTAAAACCGAAACTGTGCAGCATAATCAGATTGCCTTGCAGGAGAAAAGCCTTATTTTGAACATCGATAACTGCTGGTGAGTGGTGGCTACCGAATACACTATTTGTAGATACTCATAACTCTTGAGAGTGATAAAGTCGTAGTTATTATACGTTTTATTTAAAAATTGCACGTTGTTGATGCAAAGTGACACTATGATTAAGTTTAACAATTATCAAAAAGACAACGGATAATTATGATACATTTAGTTTTACGCAGTTCAAAGTATTTTATAATCAAGACATGATGGTGTCATCTGCCTCCAGTTCTCAAATTCAGTTTCCCTTTTAATTACAGTGAAGATACACCCCCAGTGGCACCTTTCAGGCAACCTCCCCGCCCTGCCACCCACATGGACTCTTGTACACCCTAGAAAAGCAATCCTCTACCCATATTCCCTTGAGCTAGTAATCCATCCAAGGCTGGAAATTGTCCTGTCTACAACATTGTTACTGCCCGCTCCAAGACCTGCATCATCATGGAGGCCCCCTAGGACTTGACATTGAGGAGCAAGGCTGGCAGGATTCTGAGAATGAGGGCATTCATTTCTTCCTCCCTGTGTTGAAAAGAATACGGCTGTCACCTGAAGTCAACCACCGCCTATTTGATTTCCAGCTGACTCTGCAGCGAAGCACCATGCAGTTGTACTGAACACATTGTTTTGTGACCCAATGCTCTTTTTCCAGAAATTCTAAATACATCTAGAAGTAACACACATGTCTTGGGGGATGTTTATTTTCCAGGATTCTGTTCAAGAGCTGTATCCTCCATTGATTTGCAATGCACACGCGCACTATTGTCTTCTGGTCCCCACTCAGTGCATCGTCCATTACACTTTCGAGGCCTCATTCCTGAATAACTAAAGCAGAGGGCGAGGGGGCAGTCTGTTGGTTCAACTGAATTACAAGTTTGAAAACAGAGCAAATCGATAAGATAATACTTATTTTCTACACTGACAGAGTGAGAGAACACAAGAGAGAGGGAGAAAAAGAGAAGAGGGAGAGAAAGACTTCAGTGTGTACAGAAAGCGAGGGACAGGGAGTCGAGAATACAATGTTTTTGCCTCCTGAATCGTAGGTCACGTACACTCAAAATAAAACGCATTTCATTCAGCACCTGAAAATGGTCAAATGCACACTGTCAGGGGTTGCAAAAACATTTAAATTAAAACCCCCACAGAGGAAGGATTGGAAACATTGCGAAAACCCTTAACTGGTTTTAGCCATGAATGTGTACAGGATCGGTGGCCGAAACCTACCTAGAGAATCATTTTCCTAGGTACCATTTTTGGTACTCATGAGTCCCATGGAATTTCAGAAATCTTCACAGTTAATTTGACAGTAGAACATTTTTATTTATTATCATATTTTATCACTATATATCACTGCAGATCACGGTTCAACTTGGATGGAGGAGGAGAAGCAGTGCATCTATCCATGTTATTTAGTTTTTTCCAACGGTAAACATCACTTGGTTACCAATGCAAAAGATGAAATCCGCTGTCAAGGAAACATGCTGCATGGAGTGCAAGGTCACGCCAACCTCTCAACTAAAACTTTTCCAAAAATAAAACCAAACCAAACCTGCCAGTGTGTGTGTACGAGGCCATCGTTTCTGAACAAAAAAAATTCCCATTATCTCATTACCTTCACATCAGATTTAGTGTGCATAACAATTCATATGTTGATTTGTGGCTTTCTAATTCATTTGATACAGTATCCTGTCAAGACAGTTTGTAGGCACTTGGATATACAACACATTTTATGCATTTCCAACACATTTTGAGGTTTAGGTTGCACACACAGTTCCTCGATTTCTGTGCATACAGATTTTGTTCTGTCTCACAATTTTTGGTATTAATATGCCAATTAATATGCCACCATAGAGTACATTGTCATCCAAAGATGAGTGGTACCAGAAAAGAGCAATCATGAAAACATTAATTCAACAAACACAACATTAATTCAACAAACACAATGGCAAAACTCTCACAAATGTGAGACAAGATGACTAAACACTTACTGTGAAGGCTACCAAAGAAGAACAGTTTCCCAGTGTATTCAGTTCACAACACCACCTTCAGTGATACGTGGAAAGTCAAGGAAGGTGTGCATTATTTTGTATTGGATGGCCTTGGACATATCCATTATTTGAACCATCTCTGCAATGTTCCATTGTACCTGGAATGTGTCTAAAGAATCACCCATAGAATTTACAAACTATGCGGAGTGTGGTGTCATTACGCAGAAGAAATTACAAAAGAGTAATGGAGTAGTTTCGTCGGGAGAATCTAGAGACCTTTTTCATGATGTACTTGAATTGAATACATGTTGCTTTTATTGTGACAACCTCACTTTTTTGCATGCTGTTACAGCAATATTGTAATCTTAACATATGGGAGGGTGAAGGGACAGCATATATGCATGTGGTCAGCACTATGGCTTCAGGTGGCGTGTCAAGCTTATAGCTGTCTCAGTTTAATTGTTTAACTGTCAATTCTTAATACTTTAGCTTTGTCCAGAATCCATTAGTCTAATCAGTCAGCTTATTCCAGACAATATACTAAGAAATAAATTACCAGATGTGAGATGCCTAACAATCTAATTGTATTCATGCAAAACTAGGACCTAGAGGCATAAGCTAATGAAAGGAAAAAAGTCCAAATGAGAAAACTGTGTCCACACAAATGTGCAATACCCCTACGGTATGGGTCGATTTGCCCATTTTCTCTATCCTCTCAGACCCAATTCTCCATGTCCCCTCACAACAACAAAACCATTTATAACCTACAGTTAAGATACGTACATTATTTCAACTTTCATATAACAATTTGAATAAGAAAACTTTCAAAATCACACTCAAAAGGGGTTAACTGAAATGCACTGAGATGATAATTCAGGACATGGAGAAGCTTTAACAGCTCTCCTCAGCATTTTGCCCAACAATCTTAAGGGAAATTAGTCATGGATCTTTCATTTCTTAAAAAGACAATTGTAGCTACTATGGAAAATGTGAGAAGATGACTCTTAAGTGTCCTGAAATAATTCTTATCCTGCTGTGTGCATTGGAAGTGATCGCTGGATATTCTTTTACGAACAGCATTCCTTTTTACATTTTATCTCAAAAGCTGAAGGTGTCTGTTCTTTGTTCTATCATTCACATTTCAACCGTGGTTTTAAAACAATTACCACACATTGTGTTTTTCCCAATCAACACATTAATGATAGGCAGAGCGTGTACATCACTGTATCACTAGTACTTCTCTGGAAAGGATGGCTCTCTGACATAGCCTATGTATTTTCCCCACTACATTCAGTACACTGAGATGCAAGCCTTCTTGTGGTTACTGTAGCATGCAATTCAAGCCACTGGCATGAATATGAGTGAGTACACACTGAAGTCAAGCAAAGCAGTGCACTGAATCTTTATTTATGTATTTTACCTGGTAGATCAACTGAAAGCTCAGCTTTCTTTTCCAGTGACAACCTGGGATTCAGATCTGGTCTGGAGTGCGAACGACTGTGCAGCCAATTTCACGTGGCATTCTGATTAGATTTCCAGATTCAGAGTGCCAGTTTCAGGGGAATTTCATTATGGCACCAGGAGTAACATCCATACACATTTAAAAAATGACATCAGTGAGTCAGGACCTAGGTTTAACATGTAACCTGAAATATGGCACCTTCTACAGGCTTTCTGGTGGCCCCATAGGTACCATCTCTTCCAGCAGCAAATCTCCAAATTCAATTTCCCTTCCAAGTCCCATATCTAACAAACCAAGCCCACTCCTTCTTAGCTTTAGCAATTCGACATGAGAAATGAGCAGGGTAGTATGACTGCTGTCTGTTTAAGAAGGACATCATTAGCTCACACCTTAATAAACACGAAATAAACAATAGCAACCAACAGACTGGAACAGCTATGCTGGGGCACTTTCCACATGCAATGCAACATCACTATCATTTCCTTATAACATCAGAGCATTATGATAATACAACTCATCACATGGATGGGGACAGGTGATGAGTTGTAAAAACCTTTTGACAGTTTATTTGATGGATTTAGCATTGTTTACATAATTTTCTTTCTAGCAGACTCCCTTTTACACATCTGCATACATGTAAATTATTGTTTTTTTATTTATTTACATGTAATCCAGTTATACATCGGAATATTTCCTGAAGCAATAGAGAGTCAGAACCTTGTTTCAGGACATTGCACCTGTGACCTGTATTTGAAGTTACCTGCCCAATTTCCTAGCCAGTACACAGCACTGCCACCCTATGGTGGCATTGGATTGGTATAGAGGCTTATGGTAACATCTGTCATATGTGCATTACCACAATAAATCAAATGTTATAAGGAAGAAGAGAGTGAAGACCGCAAGCTGAAGGAGAGAAGAGGGGGAGGGAATCAGAAAGAGGGAGAGCAGAACAAACAGCTGAAGGGACCAGGATCTCCAGCTGAATTATTTTTCAGCTGAAAAGAAGAGAGACAGCTCAGCCCTTAACAAGAATGTAAATGAATGCATTAGTGAAGTTCAAATATGAAAAACCTCCCATTGCAATTAGCTGCCCACTTTGGAGCGCCACAAACAGGCCTGGCTGACAATAAGTCCAACGGTATGGAAAATAAAGCCAAAAGAAAAGCAACCGATCCAGGCTACTCATATCACCAGTCCAAAGCAAAAACGGGCACTGATGAAGGTTGATTCATGGCTCTATTAAAATCATTCTTCAAAGCGTAGAGACTAGACGTGTTATGCCTGCTGACTTCTGCGAGTGGAGACTTGCTCAAATTATATTACAGAAACACGTTGTGTTCCATCTTGCATAAATTAATGGAGTGCAATTAATAAACATCAGGACATACAAATCATCCATGACATAACCCTGAGTGAAACTTTTCTGAACAAATAATACTAACAAGTATTTTGATTCAAAAGAATATGAATTTATCTGGCTTACGATAATAGTTGACAACAATATGTACAACTTTTCTGTCAAATTATTTTTGAAAGGATAGCAGAGATCATCATCATCAAATGTGACATCCAACAATGTCACCTGGCTAATGGCTAAACGTTATACAGGGTGACATAAAACATGCTTATGTAGGATGCTAGGCTAACTGTGACGCATTTGGCATTACATGTTGCATAAGAAGGTGTTATGTCACCCTTTATGAAGCATGACATTTGCTTATGTATGATTCATGAAGCCATTTAGCACACGTATCGCTCTACAACAGCATTGGCTAAATTCAGCATTTTAAAAATAAATCATAAGTTAACAGCCTTTATCTGCAATCAAGAAGTCATGAGCAGAAACACTTTGAAGGTCATTTAATTCTGTACTAAGGGCATAATGGACAGTTGAAGATGAGAGTAGAGAGTAGAGAGTAGAGAAGGAGAATGCCAAAGTGCATGCACTGCCTCAACACCCACTGGAAAATAAGTATGTGTGACAGTAATGCTCAATTAAAGTGAACGTGGAAAGTGTCCCGATTCGCCAATTCACAACCGCGCGTTTGCATAACCTTCAGCTCCACCAGGTAGAACAATTCCGCTGCAACGTGTCTTGTGCGCGTTTGTGGCTGTAAAATGGCTAAATTGATTCAGACACACCATTCTCTGACCTGTGATAGTGTTTGCGCTACTGTCTGTTGACTGTGTGTGTGTGTGTGTGTGTGTGTGTGTGTGTGTGTCCTTGATCTCATGAATACAGTTTCATATAGTTTCATACGAGATGAATTGCTGTCTAAAGAAAACACATTGCACACACCTGAGGCCCTGTTTTACCCTGTGTTCCTTTGTTTACGAGGAATTTTACATCAGTTTTTCCTCCTGCTCCTTTTTTCAATTATTCAGCAGGATAAAAAACACATCCAGTCGGCTACACTATACCAAATTAAATTGTGATAAAATGTATCCCCTATGATGACGGATTATTTCTGTGGAGCCAGAAATGAACACACACACACACACACACACACACACACACACACACACACACACACACACACACACACACACACACACACACACACACACACACACACACACATACACTGCCTGTTTTACCCTCCTGGGAGACTGATATACGTATGTGCCTTCCATGCAAAATATGAGATAATCAAATCTTTGATTGAGGTCATATTATTCAAAGAAACATAAAATTAATTAAAAGATTCCATGTCATGATTATTGAAAATGTTACAAACAATACCTAAAAAGTATATTCCCATTCATATTTTACTTTTTAAAGCAAACCAGACTATTTAGGTACTATTATGTGGTCATTCTCAACTTCCTGTTTCACTGGGTTATAAATAAGAGGTGACACACAGCCCAAAATCTCACTTAGGCCCAATCTCAATGTCCGCCCTCACACCCTCACAGACTTTGAGGCGCATTCCTGATAAGTCCATGTGGGCTCAGGGTTGTCCCACTGTAAAATTGACAAGTGCGTGAGGGCTCTGTCGCGGACCTTTCGAGCCCTTAATGCAGACTTTCCACAAGTCTTCAATCCTGCAGACTTTCTGAGGATATTACCCACAGTTCATAGCATGGTGGGCAGAGTTCTTTCAGTGAATACAAACCTAAAATTAAAAGTCCTAAAGCGGCGATTGTCATAAACATCTTGTAATGTGAGACAGGTGTTGTCACGGCAACATATGACATCGCAAAGTGCTGTCCTGTTACTCTTATTTGTACAATTCTGAGCCCTTGCACTCTCATGCGCTCACGCATTTACGCTGGACACACATGTTACCAAAGTCTGTGGGGGCTTAGTCCATAGGTGAAACTTGAGCTTTTTGGCAATAAATACCAAAGGTGAGATTAGGGTTATAATAATAAGCATAGTTACGCAAAAAAGAGACTTATCCCCACTGTGAAGTATGGTGGTGTATCTATGATGTTGTGGGGCTGTTTTTCCTCCAAAGGCCCTGGGAACCTTGTTAGGATACATGGCATCATGGACACACACATGGCATCATGGAGATTTTAGACCAAAATCTGACTGCCTCTGGAGAAGGCTTAAAAATTATTTTGCATTAAAGATTTTTTCAGTAATAAATTCTATCACAATTAAACTGTATAATTTTGACAAACAAACGGAATTAAACTTTTCAGACTTTTTCAATTTCAACACTTTTTGCTCATATTAATTGAGGTTGCTAATATTTCTGGTATATATATATATATATATAATTTATTGTTGTTGTTACTTGTTACTTTTATTGTTGTTATGATTATTACGTTTTGGCAATATATAATATTTTGAAATATGTCATGCCAATAAACCATTTTGAATTGAATTGAATGTATTGTCTCTCTCTCTTTCTCTCTCTCTCTGGCAAAAAAATGAACCAAATTTAAATGTTTTTTCCTGCTATTATCTAATCGTAAATTCAAGGGCAACAAAAGCACTGGAAAATTAATAAATACAATAACAAATTGGCATGGGATTGCTTTTCCCTTAGATTTCCTCTGACAATTTAGTCTTTTGGACAAACTTTCAGAAAGTCTCTTGCACATTAAAATTACAATATCGTTCCACTCATGTTCAATAACTTCCCACAGTTGATCACAACTTGCAAACTTTTGTCCAACCAGATATGTTCATAGGGTTCAATCTGGACTCTGACCTGGCCAAAACAACATGAGTTTTGTGTCAGCCATTTTTGGTCTCTTTGGCTGTATGAGCAGGAGCGTTATCTTACTTCTGATCTCTCCTGTTGATAAAATAACTTGTGGATGCTAGGAAGCAATCCTTTCTCTGAGACTTTCTCATACTCTTTTGCAATGATTGACTTGTCACACCACGCCAGCTCTCCGACTCCCCGCACCGCATCCCCCCCCCCCCACGTCGCCTGTGCATAACTGTCCTTGAGATGTATTCAGAGTTGAATCTTTCTCCTGATCTATGAAGGCACCTCTCTGGAGCATCACTACATAGCTGTAATTCTGACTCATCACTGGAACCAGTGCATTCTGTCAAATTGTTTTTCTCAGGTAGAAGATGCTTTTTTAGCGCATCTTCTTGAGGCAAAACCAGCATCAGCCAGCCTTCTTGTAATTGTTCTTCTGGAAACAGTCTTGTTATCTGCAATTATAAACTCATCTGACAGTTTCTGTACCTTTGTCTTTCGTTTCATAAGAACTAAGAATTTGAGTCAGTGGTCGTCTTTACGGGTTCCTGTCTGTAGGATCACATTTATTTTTATTTATTTATTTTGTTTTTTTATGCACACCACCACCCCCCCTCTTCGGAGGACAACTTTCTTTTTTAATTACAATTAATTACAATAGGATCACATTTCTAAAACCGCAAGCCTACTCTCTTGATTGTTGATTAAGAAATAGGGATTTCCTCAGCCTTTAGAATCTTGTAGGTTTTATAAGGCTTGCCAGCTTGACAAAGATCACATAGTCGATTCTTGACAGCCACACCAGCATGGTATTTCACCTGCGATGATAGTTATGGAACCAAAAAGTTGAGAAGGCAGAAATGTCTGTATTTTCAGATTCTTCAGAAAAAATTGTATTAATCCACCATTGTAATAATAATCAATGATAAACATGCTCTCAAAAAGATCGGCAAGTGGTTTTGGCATGACATTGGTCTTTACAATACACTTGCATTGTAATGTCTACATGGTGAAAATAATATGTGTACAAATTACCCTTTAATAAAAGCTGAGAATTTGCACTTTAAACACATGTGAATTGTTTGATTGCAAACATTATTGAGGTGAGGGCACTGTGTACACATACGCAGTATATCCAGGCCCTGCTTCACCCTTATAACCCAATGATAGACCTAGCCTATTAATATGGTAAAAAGCTCTGTGATTTAAAGATCCTAATTGAAAAGATTGAACTGTTCCAATTCTTTGGTTTGTTTTAAATCACCACATAATCACCATCCAGATACATTTCTAAGCTTCTCGTCCAATACCCTTAGACTATAAGGGCGCAACATAAACCCAATTAAACCCAAAAGCTGTGCTTGTTAAAATGTGTATTACGATGCAATTTGGAGTGGAAGTATTAGGCCTTATCTGCACCATTTTTCTTTTGAAATCAAACAAATGTTCAAGCTGTTTGCTTTTTTCAGAGAACTGCGCCTAAATCTTGGGGTGAAGCTGAAATTGGAGACTGCCGGGGGTGACATTCAGACTTGTTTATCAAGCGCCTACTCTATGTTTCTACATGATAAATGAGTGTATAAAAACCACTGACAGCAAATTAGATTATTTTGAAATTAAATGGAAAAACAGAGAACAAAACAAAGCAAAATCAAACAACTAACAAAAGCATAAAAAAACCACACATAAACAAATGAGATTTTGACACATGTTTCCATCAGATTCCGTTTAATTTATGAAAATCCCATATGAAACACAACAAACTGTATATAATTCCCTTGGGTAAAGTGACTTTTGGATTGATTCCTATGTCTGTCATAATTTGATGATAGAATGTGGGATTCACACTTCCGCTTTCTTTCCTCCAATCAAATGATCGTACAGCATCTGGACTCAGTGCTTGTGGAATATGACTGAGGAGGAAAGGGAGGTGAATATGTTGACAGAAAGAGGAGGAGGAAAACCAAAGAAGAAGAATCATCATAAAATATTCCAAGCCATCACATCAGTGCCCCATGTAGCCTGTAAGAGACAGACCGTTAATTACCTTAACATGCATTTAAAAGAATGAATAGCATGCTGGCTTATTAAAATAATATCTATATGATATAATATTAACATCATTTGCTTTTAAACCCAGGTCAGCGGTTTAATTATCCAGGAGTTGATACTCAGCTACTCGTGTGCAGTAAAATGAGCACCAGGCATTAGTGCATCCAGAGAGATTCATTCATAACTACTAAGATGATGGATACCGTGAGTATTTTACCAGGAGGTGTAATCACAAATGCGCCAATATATTGAATGCAAATTTTAATAATGATAAGAAAATTGAACCACACATGAGTTATTTAAGAGTTATTAGCTCCTGCTAAGCTAAGTTTCTAGCTCCTGCAATTATTTGGGTTTTCTTAGATTGATATTTTATTGAATGAGAAACTACTTAATTGACTCTGTGGTGGATCAATTTGTAAATTGGCCGAAGACAAATTGATGCAGAGATTTGATTGCATTTTTGATAGCTGCATGGATGTACTTTCTCACACATTAATTTCTTTGGCATTAAAAATGGCAAATGGCTTAACACTAAAATTCCCACAATGCAATGGAAAATGTAGTTAATGTTAAAGAATACCACAATGCAATGTTTCATCTCTGCTCGTGCACTCCCATGGATTAGAGACGGGACAAACATAGCACGAGAGCATCTTGTGGCGAGAAGAGCATCTCTTCCAGCTCTGCAGATCTACGTCTCCTAATTCCCAGGTGCATTAGTTGTCTCAGTATAAGTATAACATACATTTATTTCCATCTGTGACTTTTCTCTCTACATGCTGAATGTAGGCTACAATATACTTACATGTTGTCTCACTCTGACAAACTGCAATGTTGCCGGGAGAATCTAAAAAACAAAACAGCATCATATCAGCCTCTACATTGCTATTAGATTTGTCAGCTAATAGCGCATGTAACACGGTCATTGTCAAACATCTTATTAGTTTGCTACTTATTTCCACTTATTAAGTTTTAACATATTGGCTTTTAGAAATTTCAGAAAAAAGAAAAATACAGGCTTACCGTGCGTTGACTTCCTGATGAGTGACATGGGATGGACCTCGTTCTGAACATGTCGGGCTATCCCACATCAAATGGCGGGCGATAGAGGAGCTCGCTGCTGTAATTCAGTATAAACGGGCGACCTAATTGGCAGTGTGCATCATAAGCAAATCAAGCGGTCCAAAATCCAGCATGGCTCATTTTGAACCATTCGTTGGTGCTTGACGTCATTCACAAGTGATTCGCTGACTTTCGCCTTATTTTTAGCGGGCAAAGCGGCGGTGCCCGGCGGCCGCTTTTTGTGCAAAATAAGTGCAGAACATGTCCATTTGGTCGTGGTCGGGAGGCCTCCCGCTTGCAAAACAAGTCCTCACATTATCACGCAGCGGCAAAGGAAGGCACAGGCGTTTTCTGCGCATTTTCGTAGTTTTTTAGTTGGTGCCAGAATTAAAAGGTTGTTCCAGGTATTTTTGCGGAAATACTTAAATTATAAGATTGAATGTACTTTGAAGTAATCTGTTAAAACATATTGATATATTTAATGCATTAATTAGCAATCATAGCAATAATTTGGGGTTGGTTGTTGAATGAATAGACCTGGGCTCCGTTTCCCGAAAGCATCTTAGAGTTAAGATCATCTTATAGTGTTTTGTGTTTGTGCTGTATTAATTTTATGATTAAAATTGACTGACATTACATTAAAAAGACAATAAAAATAAAGGGAGAAAGACAAAAAACAAATGACGAAAAACAAACAAACAATGAAAGTAATATAAAAACAAAATAGCCTAAGATGATGTTTATCTAAGATCCTTTTGGGAAACGCGACCCTGTTTAACAGTGCATTTTGGAAGCCTCATTTCCTTTTCTTTTGAACATAGTTTCATGTTCAATTTTCTTTTGTTGCCGGGTTATGTCTGTTTGTTTCCATTTACCTTTTATTATATCACTCATTTTATTGCGCTATAATTTCATCACCTGTCTTGATGACAATAAAACATCACATTTGCATATTTACCTTTTTGCTGACACCATCGCCGCAAGTTCTCCCCACAACAGTCAATACAGCCGATTCTGGTATGTTATCCACAGAAACGTAAAGCAAAACAAACAAAACCATGAATGATAATTAATTATATTATGCTAATCCGTGCCTGGGTTTATTTATACATCCCTATTTGATTTCAAAAAGTACGTTTTGTAAAATAAGCAGAATTTATAGCCAGCCTGCACTTCACAGCAGGAAAAAGGAGAGCTATTTTATGCATTGAGAGGTACCAGCATTTGATCAATATGCGTTTGAGCTGCTTTCTTCCTAGTCTGTCTCATGCAGTTCACAAGGGTGTGAAAAGTATTATGTTCACAAACCTTTGATGTATTAGACACAGAAAGTAATTACTAGTGCCCTGCGCTAGAGTTATATCACATAGCCTGCAGAAAATTCCATAACCCATTCATTGGACAATCAAAAACCCTTCTTCCAACAAAGTACTGGAATGAGGCTAGTATGTAATCAGAGGTGCTGTGCTGTTACTGTGTATTTTGATTAAATACATTGCTAATAAGTAGTTAACTATAAAACCATGTATGCCTGTGGAAAAACAACATTCTTATCTATCTGTATTCGACTTGTATTCTGCCATTTAGCAAATGGTACAATCCCAATCAGATAACTGACTTGACAATTAACATGGGGTGAGAGAAATTTTAATTAGCTGAAAGTAAAGTAATAAAAGATGAGACTGAGAACAGTTGATATGAACACCCATCCATTGTCCAACCCTGGGTTCTATAAAACGAGATGATTGGTCCAGCTAATAAACTGCCGGTTTTATAAATCAGAATTTATGTCGGGCACTTGCTGAAGGGATTGTGGCCTTGCAATTGTCTCTGGGTAATTGCATCAATGACATAAATTAATTTCACTTTTAAAAAATTACTCTGGGATCGATTTACTAACTAATTGTGCTTCCTTCAATAATAAAATGGATTAAAAAATCTGAAAATTAAGCTGGGATTCCAGTCAGGTTAGGGATTTAAAAATAACTCATAAGCCATTCACTGGGAATTTGTGTTCCATTGTCATAATTTTCCATGTGCATGTGCACGTCTCCAATGCAAGCTTAGATATGCTATTAAAAACAGTGTCATAATTCACTTTAGCCCTGCTGGTTTATACATGTATAAAACCAATGCAACTGGAAGTCTTGCCTGGAACCAATAAACCTTTAAATGCAACAAGACAGCGGTACCGTCAATGAATCAGGTGACTAAGATGATATTTCAGACAAATGGATTTGCCTTTTCCTGCAAAACAAATAATTATATTTTACAGGTCGAGCCTTTTTAAGACACCTGCTCCACCTGCCTGCTCTTCCTGCTCCTGCTTAGACACCGAGTTCCCCTCAGGTGGAGGTCCTGCCTGTTTGTGATGCTGGCATAACATTTGAAGGCAGGCTTTTCTTTGATCTCGCGGCATCTTCGTCGTGGCTCCCGCTGGTCGCCTCATTATTCCCGAACCTTTTATTTTCTGTGATTGCACTCTTTTTTTCTTTTTCCCAGGTGAGCTGCTGCATTTGTTTAATACAGGCTCGTATGGAAATACGTTCTATTGTGACATTTAAGAAATATATTTTCACCTGTTAAATTCCTGTTTACACGCATTGGATGTTATTTTGCATTAGCACCATTGTTTTGGGGAGAGATTGGGACCATGGTATGCCTTTTTATATGATTGAATTCACATGATTCAGAAAACTATCGTGTTTACTAAACCTGGTAGTCAGCTGTGTCACAAAAATGTTGTTCAGGAACTGTGCCTATGCCCTATCAATGTGTTAATCAGATTTCATTTGGTATATATATTTAATATACTGTATGTGTGTGTGTGTGTGTGTGTGTGTGTGTTATATTGTTTTCAACATGTGCTAAATAGCATAATCTCATGAATTAACACAAAAAAAAAACTGAATATGACAGCTGCACATACTGTACGTTCATCTCATTTCCAAGCAACATTCCCCTGAGATGCAGGTTCCCTGTTCTCCTGTTTGTCCGCCGGTGTAAATATACATGCTCCTGTCATTGTTGCCATGTTCCCTCTCCCTCCCAAACCTCCCTCCCCGTCCCTGCAACAAAAGGCCTTGTTAATAATTTGCGTGGTTCTGTTTTCCCTCCTTCATTGAAATTCAATCATTCGCGTTCTGAAAGAACGGCGGGAGAGTCAAGTCTCCATACATGGCTCTGGAATAACAGACATGTTTGGTTTCCGCTGCGCTGGAAATGTCAGACCCCGCATGCTCAACCCTGTCCATATTCTCTGTGGCTGGTGCGCCTTCCTCTCTGCGCCTGTCGTCCAGAAGCTTTTCACTTTTGATATTAGTGGAGGATAAAAACAAAAACCATACCATGCATGCCTTAGCGACAATTTTCCTCAGAGAATAACTTTCTTCTCATTGGACGACGAAAAGCTTTAACAGTGGCCAACAGAAAGGCGCAGGTAGCATGTCCAATTGTTCTGTTGTCTGCATTGTTCTGTTGGCTTCCTTGTCTGGTTCTCAGTTATTTGTTAGCCTGGTAGCACTTTTGTCAGATTGGTGGGCAAACATTAATCTAATTAGCTTCAAATTAAAAATTCAATCCTGAAAGCCACATGAAGTCCAATTGTAAAACTGGCATAATGGCAATGCTACTTGGCAATGCTTTTGCGATGGCTGTTTTTCCCGCTTATCGCCGGCACCACGTTTTCATTTAACTGGGCTTGAGTTCTCACACTACTCTTTTTTTTTCCCCCTCAGGGGGGTGAGAAATATATTTGTGCTTATGTGAATATTACAACACATTGCTTACGGATGCAGACTTGCTTGTATGTCATACATCAACCTGGAGTATACTGGACTGGATTTTGGGAATACGGCTTTTGTATTCTATACAAAGTTCTTAAATGTTTCTTGAGTATAAATGCAGTTGCATGTTCAGATGAACATCACCAGAAGAACTAATATAAAGGCGCTGTGGAGACAGTGTTCCCTGTTGGCTCAATATTTAATGGCGCTCCCATACACACTTATCAGTAAAGGTACATTTTTCCATTTCAAATCTGCAAGGCTGTCTGATGAAACTCTTCCAGAAACAGAGCCTTTTAGACTATAAACGCTCACAGCTCCTATCTAGGCCACAGGTACAACCAGTCAGCTAACCTGTCACACACATCCCGGAGCTGCTAACACGGCTTCTCTCTTGAACTACTGAGGTATGAAAAACCCACAATTGGATTAAAAGCTAGAAAGATGGCCCTTACGATTTACCTCTTCAAAGGCGAATCTCCAAGTCCTTTATTAGAATAAAGGCATTTTTCACTCTGCCTCGGATAATTATACATCATCCTAACATCATCAGTCAGAGTCAACCAATGACCACCCACAAGGTGTTTTTTTATCTGTAGTAATCCCCCTCCCCCCACCCCTCCCCACTCATTTTTTAAAACATATACCCATTTGTCTTCTTCACAGGCATCAGCTGACAGGCTCCAGACAGTGCTAACCTTGCCTTCTTTAAACCAAGCCTTCCAAGGCCCTGCCCACATCTTCTCTCATCCATGAGCAGGACATAGACATAGAGCAGCTAGACTGGGCACACTCAATGGGAGTCATGGACTTTTTATGTCAGCTGGAGAGAGGGTATTCAAAATGCTTTTCTGTACCACATGTGGATGTCAAACAACAATATCCCATCAGTTCACGTTGCCTTTTTTTGGATGGATAAAATGAGTTTGCAAGCTGATTTTGTAATTTTATATCTTTGGGCAAGGAAACCTTTTTGTTGTCAACCATAATCCTGTTGTTACAACAGATTTAATTTCCTCACTGGCTCAAAATTATTCTAAAATTCAGTTTAAGGTATTCAAAATGCTCTGTCAGTGTACTGATTCACTTTCCTTACACAGTCCCAGTTATCAGATTAATCAAAACTCAGTCATGAATCTGAAATATCAGTGGAATTATTCAGAGTGGGGGATTGAAATGACAAATGAAGCAGTAAGCTAATACTGCTATTAAATCTGACGTAGCTGTTTGATCCCTACAGCATTCTTGTGGTTTGTGTTAGTGCGTGCGTCTAGTTCCTAATCTATTTCTATTTCTGGTCTGTTCCCTGGGGCTTCGGCCTCTTTCACCCACCCTGAGTTCACAGAGCACTCCAGCCCACACCCTCTCCTGGTTCAAACCCATACCATGACACAACCCGAAGGCCTAGATGTATCGCCTTCTCTTCTGATCAGCATATTAATGTACTCTTCTTTCCTACCAGGCTGACCAGGAGGCTTCCTCACTATAGCCTGGTTCTTCGCGAGATTTCGCCCTACCGGGGATTTTAAAGGAGAATGAAACAGCTCGCTCTCCTTTTGCATTTTTTATATATTTTTTTGCTTTATTCAGACAGGTGGAAAGCAGGGAGGGTAATGTATGGTAATGTAGTGGCGATACACTGGAGAAAGGCATATTTCAGATGCAGAATGCAGTAAGAAGTACAGACAACCAGACTTTATTCCGCCTTCAAAAAGTGGGGAGATCAATAAAATACAATAGAACTGAATTCGAGAAAAGACTGAAATGGAGCATGACCCACAAGATCCATAACCTTTCAAAATTACAATGCGGAAATTCCAAATTACGATTTGCTAAAAATAATTATTTAATAACAGAAACCAGGACAAAATAACAGCCGGATAATAATAGATAATAGATCAACACTAGATTGATATCTGAAATCTGTAACTGCAAATTGTACGTGAGCAATTATGTTTTTCGCATTGCTAATGCAATTTGACAGCTCAACAATCACAATAATGAATCAAATAAATTGTATTTGTATTGAAAACAGTAACACTTTTTATATTTGTAAGTTAGAAAATAAATGTTGGTCGAATCCAGGCCAACATCCCATGCAGCACTGAAGCTGTTTCAGTTTGCTGTAGTCTGAAATTTTTATTCCAAATGTTTTTCAGATGAACTTGACCTTAAAAGCAGATAGGTGAATTAACATACAAGAGCTACGTAGACATAAATGACATCCACCAGTACTTCTCACACCTGCTCATGGGTTCCCCTGAGCCCCAGTGAAAGGCTATTACATCATACCTGTAAAGATCACTTTGAGAGCAAGGCATTCACTGAAATGGCAATGTTATCTGGGGTTATTCTCTGAAGTTGGAGAGACTATTATACATTCGGTGGACTTTTTTGAACAAATGTGAATATGCTGGAACTCAAACCCCTACCATAGGCAATGGCAGGACCACCAGCAATGCCCCACAAAAACATCCAAGTTGGCCCCTAGCTCTTACACGTCTACGGTACCAATCTCTTGCCTGTGTAAACTCCTAAAGTGATGGTTTGTTATATTAACTACACCCAACTGTGTGTCAGTGTTTGTAGCTGACAGAGAACCAAATCTGACTGCGGATGCCGTAATATCTGTTGGCAGGAGTTGATTAGGACTTTCAGAATGGCAACATTGTGGTGTGGAATTACTGCACTGATATTGGCTGCTGGTATATTTGGGACATAGTTTGTACAACATAGTCAACAATGTGCCAGATCTAGCATCCTATAGTGACTGTTGCTCACCAAATACACCAATATCCCACAATGCAGTGTATCAAAGCTTGTGTCAGCTCATCTTGAAGCAACATCATTATTTTGTGGTTAGACTTCAGTAAACCCGAGACTGCATGTAAAAGATGTTTTCTGATGTAAGAAACCCCGTGGTGAAATGAGGATTGAAACATCTTTTTTGAAACATCTGCTTTCCAACTGCGCAGTAGCATTATTATTTAATTATCAGATTCAGGCCATGTTAAAGTTGTGTATGAAGAAGGTAAGAAAGAACAGTCAACACTGTGGTACCTTTAAGGAAAAGACAGCCAACTGCCAACATTTCAGAAAGGAGGGGAATGGAAGTTCAGGCCCAGAAGCTGCCCCAAGGTAAAATATCTTTATTTTCATATTGACAAGTGATAAATGTGTGGCCAAGCACTTAATGGAGCGATACGGATTCAATCAAAAAAGGTGAATGGCCATATACTGTATGCAAGAAAATATCATTAGTTTGCACAGACGGAATCAGTTTATAATAAACAATACAAGGCTACCCAAGTGAACTGTGACATAGCAAAGACCAAAATCCATACATATGGCCATATCTGCAGAAGTGCACCACGGGGCATGTTTAAGCCTTCCTCAGACAATTAGAAGTGTACAAAAGGTATGTCAGGTTGTCTAGAGATGACTGCCAGACCAATGAGGTCCAGCCAATGAGGAGGTTAGAAAGGCCCACTATCTCTATAATAAAAAAATTTTAAGTATAAAATTTACTTTAAAGAGCAGTGGCTATATTAATAAATATGAATTGGAAAAAAATATATGAAAATCGAAATGGCTAATACTAAAAATGTATCGTTTTCAATGCTAGTACCTCCTAAATATATCCCCACCGTCCCTAACCCACCAAGCATACAGTATACACTTGGTCCATTTCCCCTCTGGTTCTGCCAGGCACTATAATGAAGGTCAACTGCATATTTACAAAAGTTCAGAGGTAGGTCAAATGAAAAGGTTAATTGCAGGACTGGTTCCATATGGAATACACTCATCATGGCTCTTATTTTCCGTCTCTCTTCCCTATTTTGTCCAAGATGGCATTTATTACATAGGATATTGCCTTAGGTTAATTTAATAAAATATTTTGAGTATGCAAACTGAAGGCCTATTGCTATTAAAACACTGTCCATGCATAGATAATGGTTCCGTGATGTATGCACTGCAGACCTACTGAATAGCCATGTGCTACACACATTAAATGATGCCACTTTATCAAACAGAGCATGACGTTTATATTTAAATATACCAATCTGTCTTTATCAGTGTTATTGTCATGTTTAGCACAGCTTATTAACATTATTTATCACAATTATTCATTGAATCAAGGAGTAGGGGGAGGAGTGTTCAAATGACATATTAGACCCTCGGGAGATGTATGCGTGGCCACGCAGATCCCTCCCTCGCTGCGTGTGTCAGGCTTGCTTTGTAAAGCCATTTGGTGACATGTCTCTGGTAACTACTGTGTGCTTACCAAGAGATGGGCTACTTCTCAATGAAACACCAGGTGCTTTTACCATAAACATATATCTGCTCCAAGTTGATTTCCAGGCCTGTGTTGCCAGGCCTAGCACATATCCGGTAAGAGGAGCTTGTATTCTTCACTGAAGGCTCTGGAAACATCGAAGTCTTGGGTTTCAACACATCCATCACCTCCAGTGTTCCATCCCAACCCCTTCTATACGTTATGTCTCCAGTGGCTGCTATGGGCTCTTCTTCCTCAAACAGCGGGGTTACGCTTTGGCCACATGATTTCCATTGTATTAGGGGATTAGAAATCAATTTGGAGGGAAGTCACCCGTCGTATGATTGCAGCCAGGCAGAACTTGCCCCATTCATCATGTGGTTATTTCTCTCCGGCTCTTCAATAAAAAGGGCAAGCTGTCATCTCATTCATTATCTCTGCCTGGATATTCATTTATCAAAAGGGAAGGGTAGTTTCTCCTACATAATGATATGTATTTACTTTTCAACTTTGACCCCGTGCTCACTGCGGGACGAGCGAGACTTAGCAGCTCGGTTCACTCAGGATCCGGTCCGGCTCATTATCATTATCATCAACATCATTATCCGATTCTTTGTCCTCACCATCTTCCTTGTATTCACAGAAATGCGATGTCCATCAATGGATTACCGCCACTGTCCCCACACACGCAGTAATCAACATAGTCACAATCATCACCGATGTCATCAGCGCTGTCATCGTTACTGTTACCACCGTCAACATTGTCATCGCTTTCATAATCGTCCTCGCAATCTTCCTAATGATGAACACTATTTTGTCTGTGGCCCTGGGGCAGAATCTCTGTCTGTCTTCGAGTTTTTATTTTGTGGTACGCAAGTGAATGTAAACTGGAAAACGTTTCCAAGCCAATGGAAATGTTGTACGTGAACCGTGATCTAATGGAAGCATATTAAAACGACACGGTCTCTTCAAATGATACCTTGTGAAACTATGTTGCGATGCCAAGGTTACTGTGATACTAATACCACTCTCCATCTTCTTTAATAAAACACAGTGTGGTTTTATTAAACTGGATATGCCTATGTCAGGCTGTCATTGATTATGCATACTGCATGATCACATTTTTAAGTCAACTGCAATTTTAAGAGGGTCATTTTGTTCCATCTTGTTTGTACGCAGTTGACACTGTGTCGTGATTTTATTGGGGTTGTGTTTTATGTTTCACGTGTCTTAGATCAAGTTGGCGGATGCAATTCCCGATGAAATGAATCAAGGCTTCTGTCCCATAAATTGCTCTGAGGGCATATTAGATTTGATTAAAAAGCACAGAACGAGCGGTAAACGGATTGATGTAATGGTACGATTAAGTACTTGGAATGATTATTTATCTTTTAAGCATTGTAATATGTGCGCTCTTTGGATAATTATAAAATGGGTGAGGTAAAGCTAGAACAATGCAAACAACGAGCTGAGATCGCACACGCAGGATTGGATGGAGCTCGACGGAGGGAGGGGAACGAGACGTCAAACTGGAGGCGTGCAGCCTTCAGGTGGATAAGCGAATCAGTAGCAGTAGAAGGTGCATGGAAGCTGCCTGGCGAACTCCGTTCATCTAATCACAACAAAGTGTGCTGCTGTGATTTTTTTCTCTCTATTTTTAGTCTGGTTTGACCGAGAGCTGATTAAAAGCAACTTGTCTGCTTCTCTTCGAATATATCAGTCCCTTTTTCAGAACAGTGGAAGGGAGTGGAACAAGGGTACAAAAGTGGTGAGAACGTCCGTTTCAGAAAGTTTTTTCATTGCTGCGACGTCACTGCAGTGATTATATTTCCAATTACACACTCCTTCTCGTGATCTATTGCTTAAGTATAAACCCAGTTACTGTCCGAATACAATGCCCTTATAAGTGACATGTTCTAAACAGTGCCTTGGCTCTGTATTAAAAAATCAACAAAAAAAAGAAACCAACATCAGGATACACACACAAACACACACACGCGCACATGCACACACACAGAAACGTGTTATAAAGAAAAGAATCCTGATCCATGCCAGTGCTGACCGTGGGATACAAACCAGCAGGGTAGCACATAATCGGCTGTAACATCAGGCAGGGAAGATGAGCTTCCACTGATTTTCAGCATAGTCGGTGGTCTGCGGTGAAAAGAAGTGCCTTCAGACAGATTAGTAAAAGATAAAACAAAAATATAGGAGGCGCCGGTACAATTCACACTTCAGATAAGAGACACGGCCCTTGCCTGCCTTAAACAGCCAACTCCAGAATTATTGGCACCCTTCATGGAAATGAGCAAAAATGGCTGTAAAAAAATTAATAACACATACAATGAGTCATACTTTGGGCTCAGACATATGGGGGAGCTGTATACTTTTATTTTAACACACATTTTTCAAACACAAAAGGTGTTATTGAGTAGTATTTATTTATGCAAAACATAGCTT
Source organism: Synaphobranchus kaupii (assembly GCA_029718625.1). Lineage (NCBI taxonomy): Eukaryota > Metazoa > Chordata > Actinopteri > Anguilliformes > Synaphobranchidae > Synaphobranchus > Synaphobranchus kaupii. Next base: position 76,687,051 of record CM056381.1, on the reverse strand, counting down.
TCAAAATGATTGCCACCCCTACAATTAATATTTAGTGAAGCTTCCCCTGGAGAGGATAACAGCACAGAGCCTCTTCCTGTAATGTCTGACAAGGTTGGAAAACATCCTTTGAGGGATCTTGGACCACTCCACTTTGCAGAAAATTTCAAAATCCTTCATATACTGTACTTAGGTTTGCACTTGTGGACTGCCCTGTTCAATTCAGATCACATTTCATTCATTGGTTCATGAGACATGAGGATATATCTATGTGGCAAGTCATCACAGATATGCTTTATAATCTGTATGGTATAGTAATGGTACCATACACACGCATATTTGCTTAAAGATAAACTGCAGACACTTGCGAGTCTCCTTCTGTGTGCATGCGTTTTTGCATACGCTCGTTGCCGGGCAAGCCTGTTCTTTCATTGTGCACACCTCTCCGTGTTTTAGGGAGTTTGCGTATCAGGTGGCGAGCACTCTATTCCCTTATACCCACTTCAGCCTGTTAACGGGAACTACCCAGCATCTGTCCTCCGAAATAAATCCCACGGGATTATCGCATTCTGTCCAGAGAGCCTAACGGCGCAAACAACCGTCGTGATGAGAGTTCAGATCGATGATTCCGCACTTCGGGCCACGCAGCCAAAATACATTCAGATTCCGCCCGTGTTCGCCCGCTTTCTCAAAGCCCGCATCCATCCTTGAGATGAATCCCTGGACAGACATTTGCATGGAGGGGCTGTCTTTGATGGCGCAGTTGTGCGGCGATGTTGACACTCTCATGGCCATCTCCATAAATGAATAGTGAGGCCTGCAGCTCCGCAGACAATAGGAGGATGTCTGCCATCCCAGACAGCCTGGCTGAGTCAAATGGCCTCGGTTTTTCCTTTAAAACAGACCATATTAGCGCTGGCTTGCTACTCAAAAAGAAATGCAGTCGTATAATAATATAAACGCAATTTTCTAAACGGCTCACATGCACATAGAACTTGACGCGAGTGGCGTTTAGTGCTCCTCGTGACAAGCTTTCTTAAAATACATGTCTGCTGACGTTAGAATGGACTGCAATAGGAATCTCCCGAGCCACTCCACAGCCCATTGGAATGCATAAGGTGACCTCCTCTCTGTCCATTGTGTGAAATTTCTTTGAAACTTTAATAGGCCTAAACGTCTGGCCCCCGTTCCCACCCAGCTCATTTCGGGGCTCGCGCGAGTGCGCGGCGGCCGACAAAGGACCGCTTCGCACAGCTGCTCGGCCCTTCAGCTGATTTACAATTGGGGAATTAAAACCGAGAACAACTAGGCAGCGCTCTGGAGTAAATGTGGGAAACAACAAGAAGGACCATAGAGAAAAGCCTCGGTGAATCAGCCTAAGATGGCTGTCGCTCTCTTGCATTTTGTATGAGTTTTTTTTTAAATTCCCAGATGCTCTGATGTACACGCGGTCCCAATCCCGTATGCGTCCTAAGCCCTGTCAGCAACCGAACTTTGACCTTTTCACTGCCATGAATCACTTCCTGTGATAAAAAAGTTTGAAGTATCCGGACAAAAAACATCAGAAGTATCAGTGACAAAATGTCCACGCGTATGAGTCTGAGGATATAAGAAAAAAGGGGGCATATTTGCAGCTGTGGTTAAACTTTTTTAAAAAAACAAAAAACTTTCTATCAAATGTATAAGAACTTCCATTCGACTACATATTCAATACACAGTAAGATCACTCATCTGGAGAAAGAGTCAACCTGAGTTTAGTTTCCAACTGAGCCTTTAATTATGTATTGAGCCATGAAAGATTCAGGTGGATATGTTCAGTTATTACATTTGCTCTTAAAGAAAACGTGCTAAACTGTCATCCCCCATGAGTGGATGTGAAGAATATGTTAACTGCATAGTCCGACTGTGGTAAGGAAGCCTGCGTGCACATCTCAATGCAATCTGCCTGTTCCTTTTAGTTTACTGCGCAGCGACAAACCATCTGTTCTACTGTCCGGCTTAATGTGGATTTCAAAATCCCTGGCGAACGTTCATTATGTTCAGAATCATTTTAATGAAGGCAGGGAGGGAGACGGACGTCACCGACTGCATCATAATTCACCGCATTATCTCAATCTCTGTCCACCGGTGTTCCTACCGCATATATTACATATCCCATATCACCTGCTGGAGGAAACCGCTGGAGGCAAGCATGTTTACAATGTGCGCATCGCCTGAGGAAGAGTAAGATGTGGCGGGGACCGTTGCTTATCTGGACTGGTTTAATTCCTCTATGACAGAGAGCAGCTTGATTTGCATGCTGCCCAGATTTCCATGTATCAAAATGGCAACTTCTCTCTGACCTTTTCATGGTATTTTGCTGATAATTTAAAGAAGTATAAGCTTTTTCTTATAGCTATCTGCCGCATGAGCTATCTGAGCCGACCAGATTTGCTGTTGTATTATTTTGCATGATTGTCCTGTTACAGCACTTCTCCAGACAGCAGAGCATTTCCTCTGCCTCACCCCTGGGGAGCCCACCATGATTTTCTCCTAAAGGTGTGTGTGTGTGTTGGGGGGTATTGCAGGTGGTTGACTGGGACACATAATCAAAAATGGAATTAAAAATGTGCTGCGGTTGAGGGAATCGGCAGTTAAAAAAGAAGCGCTTCTCCATTTTGATGAAGAGGCGGGCCTAATGCAAACACACGCCCTGTGCCAAATGGCTCAGTAATGTTCTGATAATGGGGCATTTTGGAAGCAAAGAAACAGTTCTGGAGGATAAACAAAGTGGATAAACATTGGTCGAAGCAAATACCTTGGACTTATTGTTTTGTCATAGAAGCTGACGCTCACGCTGTTTAAATTTGCAGTTGTGTTTCAGAAGTAATTGATTTGCAGAGAGGAAATTCAACTGCACTTTGCGATAAGGAATGGTCTGGAGACAGTTTTCTTATCAGGGGCTTTCAGTACATCTGTCGAGTGTTTGAAATAAAAGGATTTATATTAGAGTATTAACCAAGTGGTGTGTCAGTTGAAAACCCCGTAGTTGAGGTTGTGAGCTTTGTAGGTCTGCATTTATGAGAAACATTTGGTTCTGGCTTCATATCTAATATATTCATATAAGCCACTCTGTACGGAGTTAATATATCACCTGCTTGGCCCGTTCTCTATTAGAGGTTAACTGTATGTGAAATAGAATTGGAGGGCAAATTATAGCTAAATTCAACTTGAAGATTTTGCTGAAACACTATTTTATCTGGTCAGTGGGCACCAAGGATACCCTGCCTTGTGAAGACAAATGCATTTTCTTCAAGAGTTAGTATATTATTTGCCAAATGAAGAGCTGACAACCCAGTAAGCATATTATGTTCTCACAATGTTCCAGCAATGTTGTAAGTTATTATAACAAAGGTGCTTAAAACAGCTACTTAAATTTTACTTAAACCCTAAATTGCGTCTGTACTTCCAGCAGTAAAGTAGATGAAGCAGCTAACGTATTGAAGTGTGGCAAAGCTGGCAATTGCTTTTCCTTACAGAATTATTTAAAAAACATCTGAGATAGGGGACTATTACAAAATTGTATTTTTTTATACAAAAGGATCTGCATGTTTTTCACAGAAGAGACCACAACCCTGCTTCTTAATAATAATAATAATAATAATAATCTTTATTTATATAGCACATTTCCTACAGTCAGAGAAAAAGATACAGAGAAAAAGAAAAAAAGACCTTAAAGCTCCCATGTCATACTATGTTTCGGCAATTTTATATTATTCCACAAGGTCTACCAAACATGTTGATAAGGTTTTTTTAAGGGAAAAAATATTGCAATCCATTTAAAAAAATATATAAATCCAGTCAGTTTATTACCCTTTGAGCTGACCAGGCCATTTTGCGTGGGCATTGCAGGGTTTTTTTCACATGCACTGCGTTGATTGGTTAACTGACCCGCAATGACACGAGCACCCCTCCCATCGCCTGCCCACACTTTGCTCTGGAAAAGCGAACAAACATGGCATCCATAAATCGACCGGTACGCCGTATATATTCGAGCTGGAGTCGGACCTCGAGGAAAACCAGGAGCCGATCAAGAATCAAGGGCCTCATAGGAACTGTCCAATCTTTTTATATCTAGTAGAAGGTCAAGGGAGGCACAAGTTTTCTGTCTCCCGGGCTGTCCGATAGGAAAGATGGGAAGAAATCATACGTTGTTTGTTTTTTGTTCTGGGAGCTCCTGAACCCTCTGCATAGGAGAAAGGACCTCCCACCGGCCAGTGCTCAATAAAAGGATAAACTGAATACAAGACTCTGCAACTGGCCTTACTCAGTCACAGACTATAGCAGTTTAAAGTAGACTGGGATAACAATTGCTAAACAAAATAAATTTTCCCTTATTATATTTTTTTAAATTTTATTCATTGAATTCATAGCCAAGAAGCCTTCACCTTCACAGGACGTTTCCCTGCATCAGAGATTCAGGTCAGTGGACAGGTAAAGTAGTGTTATGTGGCACTAGCAACACTATGAATATGTCAAAGAAATATTAGAACCTGCAGCAAGTGGGATAAAGCCTTGCCTGCCGATCTAGGGAATTGTGTTTATGTTCTATAGCCAAACGAGATGTGGATGTTTGTGTCATCCGCAACAACGCTCACTTAACCATAAAATAACCCATCTTGTCACTTTAATACTGAGGTATAGAGAAGTACACCAGTCAATGGGTTTTTCCTCATAGAGCATGCGACTGTGCCTTTACCGAAGTTTATTGAGATATGCTAAAAGGACATTGTTGGGAGACCGGGATAAAAATGACTTGTTAATAGTCAACTTGTCTGTCACTCTAAGTGATATTTGTTCCAGCAACCTTTTATATTTTCTCTTTATATAGTAGACTGGCAAATATTTATTAACATGATGGATTCAGCTAGGACAGTGGAATTTTTATTAATCAGTGCCCAACAGGTGGCTTCATGGAGCTGTGTTACCCTTTTCTCACTAAAAATACAGGACTGAAACTATAGTGAAATGCAGCTGTATTTCTGTATTTAAGGCACTGAAAATTCCCCTTTTGTCTTGATGGTATGTAATCCACACCGATGTAACTTGTCACACCCTCATCTTGTTTCCAGGGCTGATGCACATGTTTCTGTGTGAACCAAGTCCGCTACCCCCCACCCCCCCACCCCCCCTTACCCCCAGGGCTTCAGACCCAAAGCCACAGAGAGCCAGCCTCCCTCCCATTGACTCAGGTCTCCATTTTAATACATTACAATGTGATGATTGTAATATAATCTTTGCTGTAGTGTATATATGACCCTCACCACCTTTCATTTTTTAAGCCGTGTAAAATCCAAACACGTTCGATGAATACTGAATTTCATCGGTATTGATACAATCTGTTTCATAATTTCCCAATTGAATATGACTCCTAAATCTTTTCTGCAATTAAAGGATAACAACTACCCCACAGACACCACATAGCACCATAGTGTGACTACTCATTGCATGGTAACTTTACCGCTTATCAATTATTCTCTTTCATTAATGAATCTTTCTGGCAGAACGAGATGAGGCAAGGTTGTCTTTGTCACTCCGGTTTGCCCGTGGCCATGTGACTGCTCTGTCAAACAACAACATCCAAAAAAGAGAGAAATATATTCTTACGGTGGTTTTAATTTGGTCCCAGCAGCTACGGGAGGCCCGTGGTGATAACATACACGCTTAACACATCACTGCACTCTCGCTAAAATACTCTCAGGATGAGGCCCCCAGCATTTGCATTTAAAGTAGGCCACTGAGGGGATAATCCAGCTATTCTTTAATTCGGTTGCCTATAATGTAGACCTCCCTCAGGGCGAGAGGAGGGAGTCGAGCGCCAAATTGAGGAGACCGCTCAGAACGTATTCAGGCACAGCTCGGCGATGGGCAAAATAATAAAGACAAAACAGCGGAGGCCCTGACCCCATGGTGCATAATTCTGTATTCTGTCAATGGGCGGAAATCGGGTGAAGGCAATCACAACAAAAGTGGGATATTCGGCTGGTCCCTGCAACTCGATTGGCCTTCCTGACTGCCGGCGTGACCTGTGGTGTAATTACTATGATTGAGGAGTCAGCGGTTGTGTCGCGGTGTTGTCAAGGCCCTCCCAGGCCTACACCCTCAGACGATCTCACAGCGTTGTCACTGACTCAAGAGAACGGCCTTCTCAGGATAAGGGGAATGGTTGGATGTGCTGATGTGCCATCAAAGTTGCTTCCAGGTTGAGATTCCCCTATATCCATAACCATCAATGTGCTTAATAATAATCTGAACGTCAGAAAAATATATTACGTTACACATTACAAAAACATATTGCATGTACCAAACGCCCGCTTTTCTGCAACAATTGATTGGTCACAATCTGCCAGATATGCAGTAGCTATGGATGGATCATTTTAATTTTTTCCTATTGAACTCTATAGAAAAATAAGTCAGGAGAAGAAACCCTTCAAGTTATCCATTCATATCTACTGCATATCTGGCAGCAGGGTGATGGTTTAAGGCTTGTTTGATACGTCAGACCCTTGATGACTTAAAGCCATTTCAACAACCATGTATTCCATACTGTTCCAGCACAATTTACAGCTAAATATAGTCCTACCCCCCAATTCCCATAGAGATCCATTCAAATGCAGAGAGGTTATAGTATCACTTGTAGGAGTACCAGCAAATAAGATATCAAGAGTCTTTTGATGTTGTTGGGTCACAGACATCAGGAAGTCATGGGATGCAAAGGATATCTGACCAAATATTAAAAATGATTACTTTATTCTACATTATGTTAAACTGTCCAATATTTTCTGATGCCCGAAAATAGGGGGGACTATGCACCAAAGGTTCTATAATTTCTAAACGGTTCATCCGATATGGATGAAAATACCCTCAAATTAAAGCTGACAGTCTGCACTTCAACCTCATTGTCATTGTATCCTTTCCAACTCAAAGTGCTAGAGTACAGAACCAAAATTTAAAAAATGTCACTGTCCAACTAATTATGGTGCTCACTGTATGTACTATGTATGTGTGTACGCAGTTACACTTTACCCCTCATTATAAATTGTACCAGGTTGCTTAATACAAACTGTAATTCAGTTGCCGATGTTCTCACTCACCGCTGTGTGTAAGCTCTTCTCTTTAAGCAAGCCTGTTGTTTTGCTACAAATACTCAAGGCCCACTATACTTTATCTCATGACACCTATGTTTTGACCTCTCAGGACCTGACAACAGAGAACTCGCACAAAACCTTGTTATCCCTGCCTTGATTCAGCAACTTTGTTCCATGGTGTCAGCTCCATTAACTGTCCGATCTGTAGCCTGATCCAAGAACTCTCCTATCTGTTGCCAGATCCAGCCGCCTTTGTCAGGTACAAGGCTAGTGGCGCACAGACATGATTTGTTTGCGATATTTCAGTTTTATTCCCTTCAGATTCCCTTATAACCAGTACACACATTATAAAATACAGGCAATGCAGCAAAATAAGTAAAAACATAAAGTTATAAAATATATAAATAAATTATAAAGAAAAGAATGTCCTTCAGACAGATTCCTGAGGTCGGCAGCACTGGCCCTGCTACCTGTGCTACGGATGTATGTTGGTACATATTAAGTGTGAAATGCCAGCATACTTTTTTTATTTTTTATGGTGTGATGTGATCGGCAGGGTGTGGGAAGGCACAGTGTCCATGCGCTGTGGCCAATGTCACCGGCAAGATTTCAACTGCCAGCTCACGTGCGGCATGCTAATTCCCACAGCCGCTGCACATGTGCGGAATAACTAACGGAAAACCGAAATCTGACAAAGACCACTGAGAAATTCATCTATGCACCACCTGTGCTTCAGATTAAGATTTTACATTTCTAACTTGGGTAAGAAAAATCTATCCTAAAGACCTATTGAGGCCAATTTTTACATTTTCACATTTTCACCTTGCACAAAAACAATTTTTCTTTATATGCTGTATATAATTTCAGTTATTTCACAAGACTTGGGATGAGTAGAAATACTAGGTATTTGTATTTGTGTATGTGTATATATATATATACACACACACAGAATTATTGCCAACCCTAGAAAATGAGCAAAAAATATGTCTGTCGTTTATCAGCATGACCGCACACTCAAAATATGAGAACATCTAATCTTTGAATAGATATGATTATTCAAAGAAAAAAAAAGTGATCATTGGCAACACTAGAAATAGTTACAAACAATACCTAAATGAAGTATATTCCCATTTGTATTTTCCTTTTTTAAGCAGACCTGAGTCTTTAGGAACTATTATGTGGCCATACACTTATTAAGGTCACATTCAGATACATCTGTGGCAAATCTGAAGGAATAAAGTAATTTCTTTGGCCTGAATATTTTGACATTTATTCAACAAATGAAGGGTCAAGGCTTATGGCACATTTCAATCTGCTGATATTTACATCAGCCTGTCTATTTCAGTAAGACCTTGTGTGTAAATGTCGCTTTTCTAAAGGCATTCCTTCAGTGGCCTTAAAAGGCTGCTCAGCACTCCGCAGCACTGGTCCATTGTGTTTGTACGTCGTACATTGCGGGCCAGCTTTACTGACACATGTCATTGTTTATATTTTGTTCTGTAGGTCTTTTGGATGGGTTTGCCTGAGGTGCACAATGCATACTTGAGCACACAAATGCAGATGTTTTGTTTATTTATTTTTTATTGCTGTTTAGTCAGTGCTTGCAATGTGTAGGTACACCACAAGTATATGCCTAATGGCTGTGTGCAATTTGAATCAGCTTTACTTTTGCACGAGATAGTGCTCTCCGCTACCCTCTAGAGTGAAGTCAGTTTTGTGTGCCTGATTAGAAGTCTTCCGTTTCAATTAGCATTCGTAAAAAGGAGTCATTTTCCATTTTTCCAGATGCAATTTCTCTCTCATTTTGAAGGAGGATACCAATTAACCACAGATGAATAAACAGAATCACCAAACATGATTTAAGCTGGGGACACATTACCAGGTTTGCCAACTCTAACACTTTTGGCATGAGATACATGCTTTCAGGCTCTGTCTTATGCTACCGAAACCAATCTCACGCCAAAATAATAAATAATAGTAATAATACATTTTATTTATATGCGCCTTTCATGAACCTCAATACACATTAGAGAGTATAGGTCAAAAAGTAGGGGGAAAGGTCACATAGAGCAAAATAAAAAAAGTGTGAGGGAGGGACATAGGATGAGAAAGGAGAGGGAACTTTTGAAGTGATGGATTGAGTATCGGGAAGGGGGCTAGTGCAGGAGGAGATCTGAGAAGTAGAAGGGGGCCAAATCCATGGAGTGCTTTGATCGTGAGGAGGAGAACCTTGTTTTCATTGCGGAATTGGACAGGGAGCCAGTGTACATTTGTGAGGATGAGGAGAGGGCAGTGATGCGGGCGACATAATTCTGGACGAGTTGAAGCTTATTGAGCGGTTTGGAGGAGATACAGAGAGGATGGAGCTACTCGTCTAGATGGGAGGTGACCAGGGCTATGGACGAGTGTTTTGCTGCTGAACTGGGACAGTGAGGGGTGGAGTCTGGAAGTGTTACGGAGGTGGAAGTATGCAGTTTGGGTGATGGAGTTGAGATGGGGTTCAAATGAGAGGGCAGTGTCCAGGACAACACAGAGGGAGCAGATGGGGACTGTTGTGCCATCGATGGTGATATTGAGGTTATGGGACAGAGTACAGATGAATGTTAAGCAGGTTGCCTGATCAGAAAGAAAAGAAGGACAGTGTTTGGGAGGTGGTAGTCACCAGAATAAGGGGTTCAGAAGCACCGAGGAGTATGACCGACAGGCATTTAAACGAGGAAGGCAGGGGTACAGTAGTAACTTTTAACTTTAAGGTCAGACCGATAGTATAATCGCAACACCACGACCCTCCCTGTTATGCATGGTTGTTAGGAGAACTGCTTGCGTGAACTGTGAAACGTCATTGGGCTGTTGCCAGGTTTCAGTAAGACATAAGATGTCCAGGTTAGAATCCCAAATGAGTTTGTGGTGATGATATGCGTAGTCGACAAAGGTATAATGAGATGTAGCAGGTTCCAGTTAGTTCCACAGGGGCGTAGAGTAGAGCGTTTTGCATGACGTTGGAACAGTTTTGCGTGGAACAGATCGGCAGAATTGTGGATGACGATTTATCAAGATTGATAAAAATACCATTCCACCAACGTGGTCCTCTATATATAAAGCGGGTGCTTATAATGTCCACGCAGGCGAGGCAGGATAACTGGTGAGTTACCATTGAATTGCAATTCTTAATCAGCTCTTATCCCTGGTTTGATTTGCCGATGTCAGAGAAGACCATTTCAGTTGGAAACAGCAGAGTAATGAAACGGAGTAAATAAAAATAATCGACAGGACTGAATAACTTCCGAAAAAACTAAGAAACGTGAAAAACAGCAGGGACAGTGGCGATAAGCGGCAACACAGCCTTCTCTCACTGGAACAGGAAAACAGTGCAAGTAACCTAGAGCAATGCCCTGAATAAAGGAACTTTACACATTTAACAACTGACAATTGCAAATTTTCAGTCTCTGCTGCCGCACACACATAATGACGGCTATCTTTGAGGAGCACAAATCTAAAGATGGAGAATTGACGAACACAGTTCTCTCGCGAGAAGGTAATTTATTGTGGTACCGAGAATGTATGTTTTCTACGATATTTTGAAACCAAAAAAACATGGAGCCCATACAGCTTGCAACTTTTGTTATGGTAACTTGCAGAGTTGCAGAGTTGTACACACACTCATGTGTTGCCACAAACCCACAAGTCGCTCCTCGTTTTTAGCACTCCAGAAAACACGTTTATTCGGCTCAGCCATTGTGCATGTTGGATCTTGTGTTTACTTTCCCCATCTTCCTTCCTCTGTCACAAACTGAATTTAGAAAATTCCTGTTGCGATTTGTGTCTTTGAGGAGCACAAACCACAGGATTATGCCTGATAACAAAGGTTTGATTTTAATCTTTGCGCTGCTGACTGGGATCGTATGAGAGAGATTTGAGTCTTTCACTCCCACACACATAGCAATTACAGCTGCACCTATACAGCTGGACTACCACAGAATCAGCCCGATCTAAAATTGTTGCAAAATTGGGTTTAAAAATCATGTAGTGTTTCCCCAGTTCTAGGCATTTTGATCGGTACAATTTTCAGCTGTGTGGTGGCCTGTGCGCCTTCTTGTAATGCGTGATTGTGTGTTGTACTTGTATGCATATGGTTGTGTTTGTGAATGTGTGCATGGGTCTATGTGTGTGGCTAGGCTTGTCCATCTCAAGCTCTAGGTGTCACTGTCGACTTTTCTCAGGTACAAGTCATACCTACTAGCTCCATTCACACCCAAGTGCACTCCCTCCCACCTAAACCAACGCAAAACAAATTCAAGACATTATGGCTGAATGAATATGCCAAATGACTTGTAAATCGCCCTCCCATACCAAAGCAGCTTCAGACCAAACAGCTCTTTTCACTGATACGGTAAAATGTGATGATCGGCCTTAAACTTAACATCTATTGCAAAAATCTTGTTTTTATTCAAAACTGGAAGGACAAGGGTGTGTAAGGGATTAGTGTGTATACATGTTATATAACCATCCTCCACTGCAACTGCATCGGACTGACTAAAGGTATTTCTCATATGAAGTAAATAGAACACAGTCAGTCATTTCCAACAATCCTGTATCCATGAATTTGTAGGTGTGTGAAAGCAGGGGTACTTAATGTGAATGTGCAATTTCACTAGTTTTCCTCTGAATATAATGGATGGTAATAAAAGACACACAAGCTTTGGAGAGAGCTTTCGAGTCTGAAATACCTATCCAAAGTCTCTCTATGTATCTCTCTTTCTCTCTATTCTTTCTCTCTATTTATCTCTCTTTCTCTTATTTATCTCTCTTTCTCTCTATCACCCTCAGGACTCAAATCCTTCAAAGGAAAAACAAAACATTATCTCAAACATAAAGGACGATGGACATATGATAAGTGAAAACAAATCACCAAACTATAGGTCACAGTCGTACCTTTCATTGCATCTGAAACCTAAATCAGCAGTAACCCCATGCATATACCAACTCACTGAATCCTTCCATGTACTGTGGTTAAAAACCTTCAAAATTAAACATGAATTTTCTTCACCTTATGACCAATATTACAGAGTGGGAGAATAATTCAATTGGCCCTGACAAGATGGCAGGTCAACAGCTTCACGTTACAATAGATGTATGTTGAAAGACAGAGGTGTAAAATCCAGGTTCAGAATGTAAAAATCCTCCCCAGTATTTTGTTCCAATCACCTGGATTTGTTAATTAGTGCAATTTTTCAGCCAGGTGGTAGAACTAATTTGTGAAATCAGCTGGCTGAGTTCATGGGTGGAAGAAACACGTGGCAGGACTTTTACTTTCTGACCCCTGGAATTTACACCTCTGTTGATAGGACCAATGGAGGTTGGTTGGGGGGATTTAAAGACTTATTAGCCAGCTACTAACGCAGATCATTAGTTTTGTCATTAAACAATATCAACTAACAACTGAGACTAAGTCGGACGTTCAGGAACCGCCAACTTGTTATAATTGTGCATGCAGACCGGAGGATGAGATTGCAATCACAGACTCAAGGTATAGTACCTTCACAGACCCCAAGTTGAAAATCCAGGGTTCTACATCCTGGTCAGAACAACAGGATAAGTCATGCAGCATGCAGCAGGCCCTGCCATTTCTGACTCTTCATGGCCCAGGATTCACATGGGCATAGACTTATATGGGCATCTCGTTACATGGGTATGGTTTGACATGGGCATAGACTTATATGGGCATCTCGTTACATGGGTATGGTTTGACATGGGCATAGACTTATATGGGCATCTCGTTACATGGGTATGGTTTGACATGGGCATAGACTTATATGGGCATCTCGTTACATGGGTATGGTTTGACATGGGCATAGACTTATATGGGCATCTCGTTACATGGGTATGGTTTGACATGGGCATAGACTTATATGGGCATCTCGTTACATGGGTATGGTTTGACATGGGCATATACTTATATGGGCATCTCGTCACATGGGTATGGTTTGACATGGGCATAGACTTATATGGGCATCTCGTTACATGGGTATGGTTTGACATGGGCATAGACTTATATGGGCATCTCGTTACATGGGTATGGTTTGACATGGGCATAGACTTATATGGGCATCTCGTTACATGGGTATGGTTTGACATGGGCATAGACTTATATGGGCATCTCGTTACATGGGCATGGTTTGACATGGGCATAGACTTATATGGGTATCTCGTTACATGGGTATGGTTTGACATGGGCATAGACTTATATGGGCATCTCGTTACATGGGCATGGTTTGACATGGGCATAGACTTATATGGGCATCTCGTTACATGGGCATGGTTTGACATGGGCATAGACTTATATGGGCATCTCGTTACATGGGTATGGTTTGACATGGGCATAGACTTACATACGCATGCACTTAAAGGATTTATATCATTACATTGAAATGCAGCGGTCATCTAAGCTGTAACAAGCTGTGACTGTCCAGACTGGGAAACCAAAACAAGACACAGACTGATAAAATAAAAAAAACACATTTATCATAAAAAAGTATAGCATTTGGGAAAAATGAAATCCCTCTGCCTCTATCTCATGTTAGTGTTAGCTATCTTATGGCAGTTTATGGATATTGGATGGACTATAGAAATAAAAAAGGCAATTTCACCTGACTTTCAAAAACAGAAATTTGGATGTCACTGCCAGACCACTAGAGTAACGTCAAGTCTAGAAAATGCTTGCAGATTGTTAAAGCCGCCTCTCTTGGATCCTATGTGCTCAGCTTACTTTATGAAATTAAGGTGTGCTAATGGTGAAGTACATGAACAACTGCAATTGTATTAGATATGAAGAGAAATGAGCTCAGATCGTAGCCTTTTGTGTATAAAACAATTGTTTTGTACAGTATCGCCATTTTTTTTCTTTCTGGAGTGGGTGTGTTTGCAATCTGTCGGGAAACAAAAATAATATAACCACCAAAATAAGAGGTTTAGCTACTGTTGCATATGTATGACCATGCCTTTCACTAAGCCCTGGGTCCACTCTGTCTTTTCAGCTCCACTGAATTAGAACAAGAGGCTCTTTTGAATAATGGAGGTCCAGCTGGCTTTACATTTCAGGGGTGCCACTCTAAATCGCTGGTGCGCTCGTGTTTTCCCTCCCCCTCACACTCCTACAGCTTCTTTTGCATTTTGTCCAGAAGCTCCGGCATGCACTCTCCACTGTCCCAATTATGGCGCAGACTAGGATGCCAAGATGTCAAATCCTCAATGCTAATTGGTACCACTGTCCTATGAACACCCAAACACGCTCACGAAATAAGCAGCTAATGCTCACTTTGGTATTCTCGTTAACTTTTTACAACACCCCCCCAAAAAAAAACAAAAAAAAACATCATGACAGCTCCTGTTTGGACTCGGAGAAAGAAATGCAGAGCGGCTAATCCGTCTGGTCCTTCGGACACTTTTGAAGAGGCTGTTAAATGGCCAGCCTTTCTTCGCCGCCGAGTCAACAGGCCAAACAAAGCTACCGTCGCCTTGTTGTTTTGGCCCCCGTGTCTCCATATGGTATCCAGAGCAAAAACCCTGCTTCAAAGACATGAACCCCATTCATCCCTCCTTTCAGTAGCCCCCAGAGAGAGGCATGGTGGAGCAAGGGGAAGGTCTGCGCCTTACTTCTTCAGAGGAAAGAGTATGCAAATGACTCTCAAAAGAAAATGACCAGACATTCAATTGTTTTTTGTTTTTTTATACAAAACATCACAAGGATGAATAGCAATCTGATTTGTGACACACTGAAGTACACTGAAGGAAACTTTCGGGTCTGCTGTCCAAAGTGTGCTTTCATTCTGTTCTACTTTTGAAAAGAAAAGTGGACAGTGTAGATGAGAGGTCTTTAGTTAATGTCTCTGTATTGATTTCAATGTTCAAAAAGGCATCAGCAGCACGGATACTTAAATTATACCCGTTTGTGATGATGAAGATGTGATATCGATTCAAATAGTTTCCAAATATTTTGAAGGTAAATGAGATCATACACAGATGTAGGCCTACTATAGGCTATGCAGTGGTTACTGTCATAATTATTGTCTTTTATACAGAAAAAGCAGTGTCTGTATTTTACAGTGTGCATTACTTTACATTGTGGGAAAGAAAACTGCGGCATTTTTAATGTGGCACCCTCTTAGTGTACTACTCCTTACTCCTATGAGCTTTGTACCTTTGTATACATTTTTCTGCATCTGCGGGGTTAGTGTCCAGCAATACCTTTTCTCTGTTATTATCGCCAGGGTTTTAAGCCATAGCCTGTGATGTCTGTTGTCATTTTCTGTGCTTTTAATTAAATACTTGCATTGATTTCAAATTATTTATATATATATTTTTTTTTTTATTCCATATTTTTCTACTCTCCTCATTGCCCAATGGCAATTGTATCATCCTCTGTTCATTTGGAGCAGCAAAAGCTGACAAAAATAAATTCTTTTAGTCTTTCTTTCTCTTTTAACTCCGCGCTCCACCCGCTGAGATGTGTAGTTATTACTCCAGATGATTGTTCACTAGCACAGGCAGATACAATGCACCTGTTCACAGGCGTTGCTTTAGATCAGTGGGAAGGAAGAATAGCCTGTAAACAGAATCCATTCCTCGCTGAGTGAGCCTGTGGCCAATTTTGAGTTACCATGGGCCGGATGGGTACAATGAGTGCTGATATGGTCACAATTCAAACTGGGCCATTTTTTGGTGCATTATCACGGTCCTGTCACCATCTTTTCAACATGCGTTCATTTACAAAATTACTTTTTGGTTAGCATGACCTCTTTTTAAGGTGCTCTATTATGCACATAATTTATTATTATGCGTACATTTGACATAAGTAACCTTTGTTTTATCCAAAGAAGAATATTTTAAATTTTGGTTCGAAGCCCTGGTAGTATACACTGTATTGGGCTCAGTCATGCTTCTTCATCAGCTTGGATACTAATTCAATTCTGCAGTGGCAGCAGACTGAGTTTCAAAGTAGGGATCCGTGATCAACCTTGATTAAATTACAGGCTTCTTAAACTAAAACTGAGGGTTAATGCCTTAACATAGACAGCCCTAGTCTCTACAGTTTCACTTCAACACAAAGGTCCAAAGAAGTTGATCTGGCAGAGAAGGTCAACCTTCTCATGAGCATGGGGACACAGTATGGAATGGTTCGCCATAAAATTGAATTCACCCTACATTATCAAAGGGCACAAAACACAGGCGTATGCAAAAACATTTTTAAATAAAATGGTACGTGTGAACGTCTTTGGATTATTAATCCTATAAATGATATTTGCCCCAGGCTCCCTAAGTAAAAGGAACGAGTTCTTGTTTTGTCTTGACACTGCTGTTTGTAGTTCCTCTGAGGGAAAGCTAAGAGGTACATTTTGAAATCTTCATAACATTATTCTTAGAACTGGGGGCTAGTCCAAACCGAGCTCACCAAACTGTGATATTAAATATTAAAAAATAGCACTTTCATGTAATTATGAGTCATAGGGGAGGATAAAAGTTTATTGAACCTCAACTATTTTTTATTTATTTATCTTTTTGCTATCCTTGGTTGAAATGGTAGCAAACCGTTTAAATAACACTGTGTGAAAACTGAGACTCAGAGGCTATCCAACTGCCATATTATCCTTAGCTTTTAGTGATGAATTTCGCTAAAAGTAATCCCGTGTTTTCTTAAACAACATAAGCTCAGCGATCACTGGTAATTAACAAAAATACGTTCACGTTTAAAAATACGAACGCAATCTTTATTTTGCTGCTCAAAGAAACCTGTGCTGCAGTGATATGTGTGGCATGGCGTATGGCGGACTCTCGAGCCCAGTGTGAACCCCCATGTGGGCGGGGGGTTCGATTCTCTGCCATAGCGCTTTCTCAGCTTGTGGTCCGTTCTCTATCTGTTGCCTTCTCTGCTTTTTCCCTGTCTGAATTAAAAAAAAATATATATATACAGTATATGAAAGGAGTGTAGACTGTCCTGATCTTCTGTTTATTAAAAAAAAAAAGCAGTGTTATTCGATTCATTCTGGCACTATGACAAATGATGATAAAGAGAGGCAGCTTAGCATGTTCCCTTTTAGAATAATTTCAGGATGGATTGCTAAATGGGATCTACACAACGAGTACATTATTGCCTGAAACTAAAGTGGCCCTGGGGATCTATATTCCTTTAAATTACTGCAGGTACTCAGCGACTGCTTCATTTCCAGTGGTAGAGCGATTATGCAGCCAGGCGCCGAATCCTCTTCCCTCAACTCTTGGGGGTGAAAAAGAAAAATAAATTTTTCATAATTATACGGCCAAATCTGGTACCTGTGATGGACACGGTTTTAAAATGGCTGTGATATGGAATGGGAGTTGCGTTTCTTGTGATGTAATCCGCACCGTGCGTAATGACCAGGGCTGGCCATTTCTCAACGTAACGATGGTCCGCTCAGGTAACGGGGGGAGAGTGCCGGTCCCACCCCAAGTTTCATCTTTACGTCTGAAATGGAATTGATTCATATTTAATCGCATTCCCCAGATGCATGGCTGTATAGATTTTCTATGAGCAGGACGGACTCAAAATGATAAAGATGTATCTTCCATTTCCCCTCCCTGACACTTGTAGGCATTTGATTTCACTCTGTGTACTTGTTAGATTTACAGTCTTAGTGCCAGTGAAGTGTTCCCTGCATTCAAATGTGTCCTCTTCTGCAAGTCGTTCTGCAAATTCAGAAAACTATATTTATAAAATCAATCCTGACACATAGATATGTTGGGTTAAATTTTTATTTTTTTTTAAAAACCTCCCCTTTAATCTCCAAAATCTGACATTTAGTGCGTCAGAAATCTGGAAGATCGGTAAGCAGGGGGAAACATTAAAGCTCAGTCCTGGCACTTTAGAAGTGCATACTCATACAGTATTTGAAAAGGCACCCATCTCCCTCTATAAGGCTGAGTAAGTAGACCTGCTGTATGGTGGCCTGTCGTTCTTGTACCCTTTGTGCTGATTTTATTCAGTATTCTACTCTAGATAGGTAGACTTCAGGGAGAGCCGGGCGGAACCTGCTGTTGAAATTATATGAGGATGACTTTGGTAGAAGATGCTCTCCATCCTGAGTCAATGTGCACCTACAATCCCCTACCTGGACCAGAGTTCTGAGGAGACAGGCTTTTTGAATTGGATGCAAGTGATTATCTCACAGATGTGCAGAGGTCACTCCGTGGCAACCAAACATAAAGCACTATGAATAGACGCTACGCAGCCAAAGCCTGTCATCACACGCGTATTTTACCGCCATGCTCAGTGAACGGAGCTAGGATGAGGAGCACTCGTCCTAATTTAGCCAGGATATATAGGAAATAAAGTCACTCTCTGGCTTTATATCCCTGCTGCTGTTGGACACTGCAGGACAAACAGTTCTCAATGATTTTTCCTCAACTAAATGCATGAATTGTTTTCATTTTAGTATTTTGCAACAAAAAGCATGACAAATTTAGTTTAAAAAACACTCAAGGTATAATTTGCTCTGGAAATCAAGGCGTAATTCGCTCTGATGTCAGTGGATGGCAGACAAAGGATTACGGGAGCTTCAGGTTCAATAAAGAACGGGAGCCTCTCTGAAAGGCTTTATTTTCTCTCTCTCCCTCTGCTCAAACTCTCTGGACTCCGACAAACCGAACGAGTATTGACCAATCACACACACAGAGACACGGGATGCATGGGCTCCATTGTGATTGTAATTTGCATTGACATGGTTCCAATGGCATGTCCATTACAGTGAGATTGAATTGATGACGGCGACAGAATCGGACGCGGATCCCATTTGCGCTCGACGAGAGAACAAAACAGACCGTAATTATACTTCTGAGCTGCCTTCATTATCCAGAAAAAAAACGGGTGAATGTTGGAGTGTCATATGAATGGCGTTCACACTAAAACGGGATCTGTAATAATGTCTGTTGAATGCGCAGATAATGTCTGACCAAGCCATATTACTGATGAAGGCTTTACACCTGACCCCTAGAGATTGCGGTTTCTTTTTGAAAGCGCTTATGGCAGCAGTGTTTTGTTTATTTTTTTGTAATTAAAGCTTTGATAACCCTTGAGGGTGGAAAAAACTGCAAAGTGACTGCAGAACTGCAAGACCATGGCCCAGAAACGTTAGAATTTTTATGATAAAAAGAAAATTGCCTCACTTTAAACTGCCCTAGGGAGAGCCCCGTGTATCGTACCTCACTTCCCAGTGGTTTGCTCCGAGGTGTGGAATGTATAAGCAGTTTTGAAAGCTACAAAAGGCAGTGGTGATTATTGATTGATTTCATAAGGCCAGCGAGTCACTTTGGGGAGAAAAGAACCGTGACAAACAGTGTTTGACTGAGTTGTGTTTTTGTGTGCAGGCATACTGCATTTCTCTAGTGAATGTATTATTCAAATATATAATGCCACGACAGACTTTTCTGTTGAGCGTGATGGTTGGAGTCAGTAGACATTATATAGCAAAACATTTGGCTTATATAACATGAATGGTATGTGAGCTGACAACATATCTTGTAGCATAGTGCATCCTGAATTATATATGAAACCATTTAGAATCAAATATGGCTTGCTTTGGAAAGAAATGGGCCTGTTAGACATTGACTGAAGGGCTGTCATAGTGACAGATGTTGCGGATAATGCATTTTAGACACAATGTAGGCAGTGGGGAAACAATATAATGAGCAGGGTCCAGTCATCTTTTGACTTACCGTTTACTCACAATTAAATTTGAGTTTTTTTTTTTTCTTCACAAAATGTTTGGTGAATTTTGTTAATAAAAAGAGGGAGACATGAATTTATTTATAAGTCAAAGTTAAGTACAAACGTTGACTGAATCCGTGCCAATGTCAGCAATAATTAATGGTGTTCAGAAGGTTTTGCCCATGGCACCAAAAAACAAAATGAATCAATATCATTTGAAATCCCAGTACATGTTTAGCATCACAGTCATTCAGTCTTTTAGAATTTTGTATCTTATATTTGTCTTTTGCTTGGGTTTTTGAGCTTTCGTCATTCAGAGCGTTCAGCAAATATTAAGGACCAAAGCTCACCAAATGAGTGAGCAAAATAAACATCTCTGGCACTTCAGGATCAGGCACGTGTACACCATGTCCCAGAGGTGCTCCTGATTTAAGATTCACACTGGATGTAGGCTACAATTGACTGCGTGGCAATTTGCAGTTTTAATATATTATCCTACAGCGGTTCTCAAACTTGGTCCTGGGGACCCCTGAGTAGGCTATGCTGGTTTTCCTTCCAACCAAAATTGCAATCCCAGAACAAGCTGCTCATTTTCCTTTTCATGTTTTTAGGGATTATTTACCCTCTTAAGACACATTATATCAGAAATAGCTAGAATAAAGTCCCAGATGCACACTGTGTTATAATGCAAAGGATTACACAAAAGCGGAAAAATGTAACTGATGAAATTAAAGACTGAGGTGAAACAATAGGCTCCTAATTGGTGAAGGTGTGGACAACTTGCCACTGAAACTAACCATTTGCTAGATAATGAAGAATTCAAAGACAAAGCAAATGATAACGAGTCAACCCTATTAATAATTTAAAGGGAAAATAATTATTAAAGAACTTAAACACATGTGTTCAACAACCTTAATTAAGCAAGAGATTGACTGTAGCAAAAACCAGCATACGTAGGGGTCCCCAAGACTGAGACTGAGAACCACTGGAATAGTGCAGTAGTTACATATCTAGTTTCCAATGTTTCCTCAAGCCACACAT
Source organism: Synaphobranchus kaupii (assembly GCA_029718625.1). Lineage (NCBI taxonomy): Eukaryota > Metazoa > Chordata > Actinopteri > Anguilliformes > Synaphobranchidae > Synaphobranchus > Synaphobranchus kaupii. The sequence continues at coordinate 76,666,168 of CM056381.1, read as the reverse complement.
TTACTGGATTTCTTATATAAATATAAGCCTCAGACATATTTACATTTTTTCTCTATTTCTACGTCTAGTTTCTAGCTAACTTTAGCAAATGTCAGCTGGGCTAACGGACGGTAACTGCCAACATTGGCTGGGTATGATTGAGGCTACGTTACTGTTTTGAATTAAACATTGTCTTTGAGTATCCATTAGGTTAACCGTGTATGATATAGTCGTATAACCGTTCATGTAATGGGAGGTTCATGTAAAATTGACTTACATTTGATAAATGTAAGTAAGTTACATTAAAGTAAGTTAGTCTAACCTTAGTTTAACTTAGCTAACGTTTGTTAACGTTACATTTCACCTCAGGTAGCTAACGTTAACCTAAGGCAGATCACAGATTTATTGAATTTGGCAAACATCATTGAGCAAAAACGTGAAATAGGCCTAGCTACACTTAAACAGTTTGGCCTAATCGGACAAAAAATAAATGGGAAATTATATATGCATGTATCTACGAGAATATGCTACCTTGCTACCTCATATAGGTTAATATACTTACCCAACAATAATGTTACATTGGCTTTCTCAGACTGAAAATGAAAACTGAGGGGGGGGGGGGTTGCCCGCTGGGTTTCCTAGAAACAGTCATTCAACATAAGCCAAAGCGAACGCTCTTTTTCTGTGACAAGGTGCGCAGTGCATATGCACAGCACCGAAGTTTTTAAAGAAGGAAAAGAGAAAGTGTGTTATTGTATGAAAGAATAAACGATTAAAAAAAGCTGCCCATTAGCCTAAAAGTACTGGGGCCATGCCAGGGTTATATGAAAAGTACTCTGGCCATGGCCATAGTGGCCATAGTTATGGCGGCGGCCCTGCCATGTCCTTGTATCACAGTTTTTGTATTCCTTTTTCCTTTTGTAACGTTGCATTTCTTTCTTTTCTACCTGATTGTGCGTGTTCTTTTCATACAGTCAGCCATCCCTCCTTTTCACTCGACTAGCTGAGCCGCACTGTTGCTGTGGTGAAGGACCGCACACCTGTTCTGCCCTGAGGAGCCGCTATCAATAATGTATCGCATTTATAGACCACCTTTCATCTCGTATCTCTCTACAGAAGAGAAGGGGGGGGGGGGGGGCACCCCCAACCGTTGGACCCACCTGCTGCAGTGTGAAGCAGGGAACCCCCCCCCTGTCGGATAAAGGACACAAGTGCTTAAGCTGGACACGCCACACGGGAACCCCATATGTTAATATTGACTTTTAGATGATCATTCTGTTGTTGCCAGGTGTGTTATTTTGCAGTATCATTCCTCCGCTTGTGACTCCCACTGGCACCCAGCGCACGGGCCAATAAACCTGCCATTTATTCCCATTCAAGCGATGGGGAATTGAGTTAGGAGGGAACGCTGAGAAATCGGCAGGCGCCCGAGAGGCGGAGGGAGGTCCGGGCCTGAATTAATGATCCCCTGTAGGTTCCTCCCGAGCACATTCCCAGCCTTAAACAAATCACACAACAGTAGTAGCCTCAAAAAACCTCTTCTTCAGTCTGGAGACAGCCTCTATGGCCAGTTAAATCTAATGGGGGTGGGGGAATCTTACGAGAAAATGTGTATGGCCAGTTCAATGATATGTTTCTTTGGGGAGTAATGTGACTACTGTCTTCCCGGCACCGTCTAGAGTCCTGCAGCAGTCAGGGAGAAAAGGATGCACAAAGATATACGGTTTGAGTGTCCTAATGACATGCATTGGCTAAAAAATATGATAGTAGAAATAAAGAATTTGACTAGCTCTCTTTTAGAGAGAGACAGGGAGTTTGGTGGGTTCGTTTTTTTATGATCGCTGAGCTCCCCTGTGTTTGTCAAGAAAAATAAATCATTTTAATTATTAGTCAGAATTAAGGAGAAACCCCAGCCTGTTTCTGTATCTATCTGCGTAAGCCTCCAAAAATCAGTTCCAAAAACAAGAAACAGACATGTTCACAGAGGAATTTGCCATTGGAATATACAGTATGCTTTTAGTCAATTGAACATCTACACAGTCAATGTGTGCAAGGTATGGCTTTATTTTCTTATAACTGGATATTTCCAGATAGGTGACCAGGGAGTCAGAGAAGAGATCAGAGTTAGAAAACGCAGGGGGTCATTTTTGATGCCGCGCAGGGGTTCTTTTAAAGCTGGCTTACTCCAGACAACACTGATGAGACCTAAAGTCTCAGAGCCGGCGGTGCATTAATAGCACATGGCCAGTGTTCAGTGAAGTAGTCGCATCGCTGTTTGCCTTTGAATGTTTCAATTCCGCACCGTTGCGAGACCTGCGATTGATTCCATCAAGCTGCGGAAAATAAAAACCGGCAAGTAAGTGTCAGCACTGGCTTTCCAAGAGCAGGTGTGTCACAGAGCGCAGAACTGTGTGTTTATAGTATGTGTCCTAACGGTCGGGGGCCACAGCCTGTCCAGTTCTGCCCAGCAATGGCACTAATGTCTCCATAAGGTTGGTTCAATTCGCAGGCATGTTGCTGCCACACATTGCTAGCGGATGAAGTATATTTGTACAGTGGCAGTTGGTGGTTGGTCTTTCAGCTGTGTCATCCATATCGTAAGTAATCAAAAGTATGGGACGAGTGTGTCTTCTAGCAACAACGTGTAATTCTAAAACCCCAGAAAACAACAAAAATGCATGCGATAATATAGAAATGTTTATCTCACATATGGTTGGCTAAATAGAGCTCATACTGATAGTTATGTCACGCCTGCACAAGCATGTTGTGTAATAAATCCAGGTGCTTCATTCTCATTGCCTGTTGAGTCTCATTGCCTGTTGAGCTCTTATTTTCCGGCTGGCTCATGGCGGGTGGCGAGCCAGCGCATCGGCGGAGTGGCATTTTCGGCATGGATTTTCACACTCCTGAGCCCGTTTCACTCGCCGTGCGCTGGAGTGGGAGGAGAGTCACTGTGTGGGTGTGTCAGTCCATGGCGAGTTGCTCATTTCGGGTCTTTCCCAAGCAATGCATGCATGATCATTCATAACCTATTCAAAAGCCAATAAACCATTTTTGTGGATCATATGCCGTCTGATTTGACTTTAATATGAATCCCCCAAGCAGGAAAAATGCATACTTTGCATTTATTGTACATTGTCTTTTTTCTTTTTTTATGTTAGGCTGATTCCTGTATGTATTTCTGTTTTTAATTGTTTATGGCTGCTATCATACTGAATTGTGGTCCCGGGGGGTATTCCGTTCTTTTTTCTTACACCCGTCTGTAATGAGTAGGTATAAGTGCAGCTGTGCGATGCCGGTGTGGACACTGTATTGCAGTATTGTAGTATTTTGAAGATTATTATGAATGGAAAGTCAAGCTCGTTTGAAAAGATGTAGACTACTCACTGTAGGCTACAAAACTGTAAGGGCTCGACTCAGTCCTAATTATGATTATCAATATTGTGCACTGTAAAAAATCTCGTAAGAAAATGGTGAAATGACTGGCAGCAATGTTGCCAGTGAAAAACCATTTAATGAATGCATGAATCCTGTTATTTTACGGGATTGCCATTAAATAATGAGTTATTGCTGTTATTCTACATGACTTTGACAGTGTTTTGAAAATTGATTTTAATTAAATTGATTGTCTTGTATCGTAGCGATCGATGGTGCTTATGAATAAAGACATACACCCTTGGCAAGTATGGAGAGATGGATTAACTCGTATTTCTGATTTAATTTTATTCACACACGACATTGTCCAAAGGCACGATTGAATCCTTGATTATAATGTTTGATCATAATATCAATGCATAATGTCGCAAGGTGGGATAATTTGTTAACGGTTGTTTAGCTGGTCATTTAAAAATACAAATATACTAGTTTCTTGTGCTATTTCAGTATATGGTGGACTTTTTTTATTATAATATTCTAGGCTACCACACAAAGGGAAACTTTTTTCTACATAGCCTAACAGTTTAGTGACAACTTGTAGATTGCATCTATCTGATGCAATCACTGCACTACATATCCTACAAACAGCAATAGGACTAAAACACAAATGATTAGGTATAGGCCTACTTAGTTTGTTATTTTAGACATTCCCCCTGTGAAACAAATGCATTATTACATTGATCGTATATATTTATTTGCGATATTAATGCAAAATAGATATAAAAATTATCTAAATTCAGTAGCCGCGCCCAGTGCGCCATGCGCTGCGCCATTGACTATGATGGCTCGCTGCACGCCATGCGTCAGCCGGAAAATAGAGCCCTTAATTTCAATTTTTAAATCAAGCATTTAAACAAATTTGAGTAAAAATGCATATGGTATGCCAGATGTGTTCTAATAAGTCCTGATAAAAGTTGGTGTACAGCGTGTTCCATGAAAGTTAGCCTGTACCTTGTTAACATGTAATATTGGAACGTGGAAGAACCCTTCTGAATGCTAAATGTAGCCACTTGTCATCCTCTGTTGTCTGCAATCTGTAGAAATGGAAATTCTGCTTACAGACACGCAGTGGCAAATGTCCAAAGAAATAACGAATTTGTGTTAGCACATAATGCAGTCTCTTTGTTTAATTTGTGAAGTTTGTCATCATTGGTAAGACCTTTCTCAAAAAAACAAATTTAAATGCATAAATAACGACCGTTCAAGTATAGAAATTAAATTCACTACTGTTGGCATCCATCTGGCCAGCTCCTGTTTGGTGTAATAATAGCCACCAAGGTTAAATGTGAAATGCATGGGTGTTGACTTCAAAATGAAGATACCTCACCTACAGCTGAAAGTTCTTTTTATTTTTTCTTACCAAAAAATGCTTATAAAACTCATAATTTGGCTTTAGGTGGAAGCCAAGGCAAAATCTCATTTGCTACTTTCTTTCTTAATAACATTTAACAAATATTTTAACACTAAAACTTTTTACAATATTGTCAGATAATCTCAGCTCCTCATCTGTAGTGAGTAATTTAATTGCAACAAATATATATATATATATATATATATATATATATATATATATATATATATATATATATATATATATATACAGTACCAGTCAAAAGTTTGGACACACCTACATATAAAAAAAGTCATATTTTAGATTCTTCAAAGTAGCCACCCTTTGCCTTGATAACGGCTTTGCACATTCTTGCCACAGGTATTCCACAGGTAAAAAGGTGATGCCATCATGACTGTATAAAAGGGTATCAAAAGACTCCTGATATCTTATTTCCAGGTACTCTTAGAAGCGATACTATAACCCTCTGCATTTGAATGGATCTCTATGGGAATTGGGGGGTGAGACTAGATTTAGCTTTAAATTACACTGGAACAGTGTGGAACACATGGTTGGCTAAATGGCTCTAAGTGAAATCAAGGGTCTGACGTATCAAACAAGCCTTAAACCATCACTCTGCTGCCAGATATGCAGTAGATATGGATGGATCACTTGAAGGGTTGTTTCTCCTGACAAATTTTCCTATTGAACTCCTGGAGAGCCGCAGGGTCTGTTGGTTTTTGTTTTCACCTTAAATACAGCAGCTTCTTAAACCAAAGAAACCAGGCGAGGTGAGTTAACTGTGTAAGCAACTGCTTTAATTGATCAATTAAGTGGCGAGTAACAACACCTGCCTTAAGATAACAAAAATAGATATTGTGACATCCACTGCTGTGGGCCCTTTAAAATACCTCATATTGATAAGGGTCTAAATAAATGTTGGCCGATGTAAAGAGATACATTTTTAACACAATGAACTACCAGTCCAGTTTTTTTTTAAACTTACTGGCTACAGTGAACTGGATGTTTTTCAAAAAATGCTGTACTTAACAAAATGGAAGCTATGGATTTCACATTGTCTTTGTGCTCAGTGGATGAAGGAGTTTTATGACTATGAGTAAATTAGAGAATGGAAGGCAATGCAAAGTGAAGCCAGCATCCCGCTGCCCTCCTGTCTCACAAGCAATCAGGCATTTGTTGTTTATTGATTTAATTTTATCACTTTTCAAACCGCACATTTTTTATTGAAGAAACGTAATGGCTTATACTGTACGTCAGCATTTACAGTGTGAGACGCACTTGGGAACCTATTACGAGCTTAACAAGAACGAAGGCTGGAGAATATAATAACTGGACTGTTAATCACATTTCTGCAGCCCAGTCAGACTCAAACTAAATCAGATTCTGCTTGAGCCACAACCAGGCAATATCCCAAATAATATATTGCCTCAGAAAGGAACAAACAAGAGATAAATCCAGGAATTATTTTATTGTTCAACCCCACTGACCAGCCTTAGCCTGGCCAACCATAACCTTTTTTTTTTTTGCAATTACACACTGCACATTTTAACCAGCTTACGCTTCCTGGACCAACTCAATATTTGTATTGCACTCAGAGAAATTGACAGGTAGGAGAAACCGATGCACTGGTGCAGGACTGATACTGGTGTGATTCTAAGTGCCAGTGCACTGAATGTTCTCAGCGCATGCCGCTGGCTGACTTCAAAGCCTGCTTTGATTCCGCTCCTCAGAGATTCACTTTCTCTGGATAGATATACATCCATTTACTGCTCCTTTGTATCAGAACGCAGGGCAGCGGAGGGACTAGTCTCGTGGAATACCAACAATGGATCAAAGCTGCGAAGCTTAGCCACCATGGCTGCAGTCAACTGATTTGCCCCCTCTCAGTTTCTATGTGAGGAGCAGAGAGCTGCAGGACCGGCTTCAAACGCCGGCTGTATGATGCGCAGAAGAGAGACTTAAACATGAAGATTGACTGGCAATTAGTACCTTTAGCTGCTTGATACAGTATTGTTTTTTTCTGCAGGTTTGCAATGGCAAAGGTCTTTTATTTTAGGTCAAATACAGCATGTGATACAGCATATCCCACACTTATTATACTGTTAGGTAATATAGCCTACATGGACTTTGAAGAAATAATAAGTTAGGGACAAATGTTGATTGAATCCAACCCATAGACTGTTTACAAGTAATAAACAATAAGCAAGTAATAAAACAAATGAAATTTTCAGTGAACAGTCTTTTACAGTATTACACGCATTTATTTGTTGCATTAAACAAGTAACACAATTTTCACTTTGGTTCTGTTCTGGTAAAAAGTGACTGGACCACTACCTATATACTTCAAAAAATAGACAAGTTGTATAAATGCTTTCTTTCGTGGTGCCCAGTATAAATAGAAGGTTAATATGTGTCCCCATTGGTTAACGCATATGTTACCAGGGAAATGGAGCGAGAGAAGAGAAGGCTGGCGAGCCGATAACAACCATCCTTAGATGGATTCCCTATGCATTGAGAAAATATGCCTCAATTTAATTTTAATGATGGGGTCCTTTTCCCTGTGCAATGTGCAGTGGGACTGTGTCTGAGTTATAATAACAATAATGGACTCTATTATGGAGCTCCCTTTATACGGATGTGCGTGAGACCACTGAACACTGCATTGAACAGCAGGCGTTAATACGAATTTTGAATGCAGGAGAACATAATAGACGTGTCCTTCAAACCCTACCAGCACAGTACAATGACACTTTAGTCAAGCTGAAACACTTTTTTTTGCACAAATATAAAATAATATTAGAGTTTGTATTATTCACCCGTGTAAACCAAACAATATTATAATAAACAATATATGTAAGATGGTATCTAATACTGATGCAAAAAGTAATTTTCTTTTACAGTGCAATACGAACTTGATGACTCCGGTTTTGTAATGGGGTGATTCTGTTTTTCATTGAGAGAGACGATTACGCAACAAATCAGTTTTTCATATTGTCAAGTAGAGTTGCTTATTTTTGGCTTAATGTCTGCAGTTACTGTAGGTGATATTTCAATAGTGTCACGAAAATACAGAGAACTTGTGAGCTAGTTTACATTAATGTTTATTTAGACAAGTCTGCCTGTTATTGAGCATTTTTAATCTCACCGTGGTGGTTTTCGGTATTTACATCATACCAATTACAGTTCAGGGAGAGCACTGGCGGTGGTTTTAAAACGAGAGATAATGCACGTGTACTGTAAGACCCTGTGCTTCACAATGGAACGTTCCAATGTCCGCCACAACAACATGGCACACATTTAACATTTGTACGTTGTACAGTCCTGTGTATTGTAATACACTGCAGAGTGCATCTCCGGAGAGTTTAATTTGACATTTTATTCCGTGTTTCCAACCGTGATCAGAGATGCCCAACAGAAAGTGGCCTTTAAATATTAACACAAGGACAGTCCTCACCACAGCCTGGCTAAGGCCAGTAAAAATAATTTGGGTATCTTTAGAGTCAACAAATATCTTCAAAGGCAATATCACTCCCAATATGGGCCACGGTGGTACAGTGGATAGCACTGTCGCCTCACAGCAAGAAGGTCCCGGGTTTGAATCAGTGCCAGGCGTAATTTCTGAAATTGTGTGCAGATTGCATGTTCTCCATTTCCTCCAGGTACTCCATGGGCATGTGCGCCCACTGCCCAGTCAACCCGACCCTGCATCAATAAATGTTAATAAATAACATTTATTTAGTTTTTTTGTTTGCTCTCTGCATTGAAAAGTAAAACCAGGAAATATTCCCAGACCCAATGAATATGTTCCACCGTTTTCCGATCTCATCCCCCAAGCCCCTCCCTCATCCAAATCGCCCCCCGCCCCCCCCCCCCTCCCCCCCTCCCACCCCTTGGCATCTAAAAAAAATAATAATTTTGCACCTGAAAGAGGTTGAACAGCAGGTAGCGACATTCTCTCAAGGGGAATCATGAATAAAGATGAAAAATAAAATGTCACATGGTGCCGCATGTATGGCAGGTAGACCACAGTACTCCCAGGCTCCCTGTGGGGTGCACAGAGTGACACCTCCTCGCTCTCATCTCCCATAATGCACCTGACTGTGCTGTCTTTTACCCCGAGTGACTGAGAGAGACTCCTCTTTAAAGAAAGCCCTTTTTGTCAAGGTTGTAGCTTTGAGTCTGAGGAAACCGCAACTGCTTTACTGTTATTATAATTAAGAAGCTGCATTAATATATTGCACAACTTGTACAAACATAAGCTGTGTAAGACACCCCAGATAAGAATTAATCGCAAATAAGCTAAGCTGTACCCGTGTATTGACAGGGATTTTAGTATTCATATGTTTGGGGTGGTATGGAGAGCCACATGGGGCCTATATCACAAAGCAGGATTACTGAGTTAGCTATATAACTGCACTGAGTAAAACCCGGAACCTTCACAAATATCGAAGACGGACTGAAATAAACCTATAGCTGTTCTGGGTTTTACTCAGTGCAGTTATCCAGCTAACTCAGTAATCCTGCTTCACGATACAGGCCCCAGGGATGAGCCACTTGTTTTTTGTGTATAACAACAAAAACAACCTCATAATCATAATTATCGTCATCAATAGAGATTTTCATGAAAAGACTAAAGCCACAAGGAAGTGTATGTATGGGCTGTGGCTGTGTGATTACGTGCGTGTTTGAGGGAAGGAAAATAAATGCGCCTAGTTTGTTGTCATGGCTTCAGTCTGCCAATGCTCCACTCTGGGTTGTTACGCTGGTTATCGCTTAAGCCAGCCTGTCAGAAGTGGCAAATTCTGCACGGCGGTTTACAGCTTCTTTCACCTACACAAGTGAGAGAGTCAGAGCAACGTGAGCGAGGACACACAGGCACTCCGGCGATAACAAATAGGCCCAGGATGTGAACTTATCTTTAATCATCCAGAACCCGTTCTCTGCTTTCACACCATTAACAAGCATGGCAGTTTACACAAGGAATTCCTATGAACTGCATAATGAGGAAAAAAATTAAAATCTAAGAAATAAAATCTAGTTGTTAGAAAAAAGAAGCCTGATATCTTTGTCAGCATAAAACTGCAAAGCCTGTTAATAAAATCACAGGTTCAGGCCCATTAACAGCTAAAAGGTAAATGCTCTGACTCCTCTATTCATAGCTCACTGGCTGCCATTGGGACATGTGTGCCCGAAAGTCCTTCACGACCCACTTTGTTCCTGTTGGGATCTGCGTAAGTGGCAGACATCAGGCCTGGGATTCTGAGACTCCACCTCCTCTCATCCGCGACATCGCCATACTGTCGGGGACAGGAAATTAGTTTGACCTCCTAGGTTGTTCAACCTGGCTGTTTGAGCTGCAATCTTTTCAATTAAAAGGTGCCTATCTCATTCTAGCTTTCTTCCCGGAGCAGGAAGTTACGCGCGATCGCTCTCTATTTTTTTTCCGGTCGATTAGGAGACAGACTGTACTCTAAATGGCAGGGCTTTTGGGGATCGTGGATGAGGCAGTGGGAGCAGTGTGGGGGTCGGGGGCTTCTTGACGCCTCTCATGAGGACAATCTGTGTAGCTTTAATCATGTCCAGGAAATAGCCGCTGGGGCAGGAAGTTTAGCGCATTAGCATGACAGGACAATGCTGGACTGAAGTGCAAAAACGTGACCACCCCGTTCTTTTCCCTTAAAAGGCTTAAGTGTTTTTATACTATTTTTCAAAGGTGATTAAGTCTTTGATTTATTTCCCCCTCCTCAGTTAAGAATTTTCAGCTGTTCTTGACAAGTCTCTGCTTCACCACCTCACCCACACAAGGAGTGCTGCATATAGAACTGAACTCCTCTAATGCACCCAACCAAGAGCCGGTGACACTGTCACACAGAACTACAGGAGAGCTAGCGCTGATTGGAGGATCTCTCAGTGATGACAGTGGGTGAATGCCAGAAGACTGCATATAGCAGTGATCCAAGCAACCCTGATCAACAGGGTTTTAGTGGTAGGATTAGACGAGCATGTTGGGCTGAATGGCCTGTTCTCGTCATACTCTTATGTTATGTTATGTTATGTTAACACTCCGGTTACAAAACAGGAGCAGTTCCATACAGTACATGATCACACGTTTAAATATTTCATCTGGAAAGCTTCTAACCAGCGATATAACTAACGAATGTAACGCATGCATGAACTAACAGTATATAAATGTATGTTTTGAGGGTACCTGATGCACCCAGAGAGCACCCGCCACAAGTTCAATCACTAGTTTTGTTTTAAAGTGGCCATAAGGACTACCTAAAACAGTAGAGATCCTACCTAAAACATTTCCAATTGAAATGCTATTTTCCTAGCATGTTCTATTGAGATTACAAGGAAACTATGTTGAGGAAAGACTTTAAGACCAAGAGACAGGGGATTAATATGGGGGTTCTTTACAATGTACTTGAGCTCAGGATTAGTATATTTTATAAAACTGTTGTTCTGAAGAAATAAAACATTAAAGTGCAACATCTTTGAACATGGTTCCACGGAAGCTTGGTTGAAATTGCATGGTGCAGGTACACGGTCAGATATAATCGTTATTAAAATTGCTGTAGATGTATTGATCTTTAAAATACAGAGGAAAATGAAAACATAATATAATCCTTTGGGAGGTTTCATAAGCCGAGGCATAATCTCAAATGGGAGGATTTCCAGAAAGCCATCCATCCGACACATTTAGCTCACGAAAACTTTCCAAAAAAAATATTCTGAGTGATAAATACCACTGTGAGACAATATGTTCTTTTTGGATCTAGCCATATGTGGGCCAAGTACCAAAATTAAATCTCCTTTGAAAATAACTGGAGAATTGGATAGTTGGAAAAGCTTAATCTTAGAGAGTTAAGTTAGGTGTGCTTACCTGACATATGGATAACATGGTTCAAGCGAATAAAAAGGATGAGTTCACATAAAATGAATCATGAAATTATGAATACATTTACAATGCACGAATCTAGACATCTTTTATTTAAATTATTCAAATTAAAAATTGTAGCAAATCTCTAAGCATATGGACAAACAATCCAATGCTGTAAAATATAGGTCTACATTTATGAAGTGTTTTTTTTTAGATTATACGTATAAGTGGATAAAAACACACTGCTCATAGATAAACACTGATTGTGCTTGCCAGCACAGACACTGTAACACTTGCTTGATTCATAGGGCATGCCATCTTCCATCGACATTCTTCCACCTCCAGGACTCCCAAGGTTGACACCTGTCATGCAAGGTAAACAGCGTAGCCGTGGAATACGTGTATGGACTATCACTATCCCACAGCTTTCACAACCTATTTCAGGGCTCTTTATGACAGCTAGCAATACAAATGATCCTCGCCAATATTTGTAAATGTGGTCTCACTTTACTTTACTTACATTTAGCAGATGTTCAAACATCTATAGAGTGACAAACAATGAAAACACAAGTGCAAAGATTATGGATCCAAGTGCAATAATTCTCCAGGGGGGGAAGTATATCGCAAGAGAGATAGCAACTTGATAAAACTACCAGATATTATGACTAGGTAAAAGTGGCACAGAGTGTCAAGCTGGAGGAGCCAAGGTTCAGTCTGCGTGGGTCTTCATTCTGTTCATTCTGCATGGGAACATCGTTCCATCATTTTGGGTGTTCTGACTGTCCCCACCGATGGACCAGAACAAACAACAAACGTGACCAGGAAGTGACCAGGGGGGGGTGAATCAGATGTCCCAAGGTTACAGAATGGAGGGGTCTAGCCGGTGTGTAACGTTATAGTCTGAGGATATGCTGCAGGTATGTGTCCTTGACAGCCTGGTAGGCTAGAATTAGGTTTTAAATTTGATATACAGTGGTGCTCGAAAGTATTCATACGCCTTTACTTTTTTCACACTTTATTGTGTTGTAGATTTAATTTTAAATTGGATAAAATTGCCATTTTTGCCCAGTCTACACTCAATAACCCATAATGACAAAGTGAAAACATGTTTAGAAACTTTTGCAAATTTATTAAAAATCTAAAACTGAAATCTCTCATTTACATAAGTATTCATACCCTTTGCTTTAATGTATTTTTAAATTATCATATTTAATATTTGGTCGCATATCCTTTGCATGCTGTTACTTCCTGAAGTAAGACCCATCAACATCAAAAGATATTTAATTTTCAGGTACTGTTACAAGCGATACTATAACTACTCTGCATTTGAATTGATCTCTATGGGAATTGGGGGGTGAGACTAGATTCAGCTGTAAATTACACTGGTACAGTATGGAACACATGACTTGCGAAATGGCTGTAAGTCATCAAGGGTCTAAGGTATCAAATGAGCCCCAAACTATCACTCTACAGCCAGATGTGGAGTAGATGTGGATGGATCACTTTAAGGGTTTCTTCTCCTGACTTTTTCCCCCATAGAGTTCTATAGGAAAATGAGTCAACAGAAATAACCCTTGCAGTGATCATCCACATTTACTCCATATCTGGCAACAGAGTGATGATTTGGGGCTCGTTCGATAGCTCAGACCCTTGATAACTTACAGCCATTTAGCCAGCCATGTGTTCCATACTGTACCAGTGTAATTTACAGCTGAATCTAGTCTCACCCCCCAATTCCCATAGAGATCAATTCAAATGCAGAGAGGTTATAGTATCGCTTGTAACAGTACCTGAAAATAAGATATCGAGAGTCTTTTGATGTTGATGGGTCACAGACTTCAGGAAGTAACAGCATGCAAAGGATATGCGACCAAATATTAAATATGATACTTCAAAAATACATTAAAGCAAAGGGTATGAATACTTATGTAAATGAGAGATTTCAGTTTTAGATTTTTAATAAATTTGCAAAAATTTCTAAAAACAGGTTTTCACTTTGTCATTATGGGTTATTGAGTGTAGATTGATGGGCAAAAATGGCAATTATATCCATTTTAAATTAAATCTACAACACAATAAAGTGTGCAAAAAGTGAAGGGGTATGAATACTTTCGAGCACCACTGTAAGTGGTTATGGGTAGCTGGGCATTGGTTGGGGGGTTGGGGGGGGGGGGGGGGGGGGGGGGCATGAGAACATCTCAGTCTTTGGCAGGTAGAGCTTTAGTTGGCAATTTTTCATCCAGCTCAAGATGTCATTCAGGCAGGCTGAGATGCATGAGGAGACCTGCAGGTCAGGTGATGGGAAGGAAAGAAAGCCTTGTGTCATCGGCATAGCAACGATTATGACAAGCTGTGAGTAGCCATGACAGGACCAAGGGATTTGGTGCTGTTGGCCATACAATGTTTTGGATATTTTTTATGTTCCTAAAGTGCGCAAGTGTGTAGTGTGTGTATATGTATTTCTACACATGAAATACCTGATAATGCATGCTAACAAGCAAACATCTATTCCATAGTATAACAGTTGGCTAACTACGTAAATTCTTACAGGTATTAAATACATTTTTCCCTAAAGCCTGACATTTAATTTAAAGAAATGTAGTCAAACTGTAAATTAAGAAAATATGGTTCTGAAGATTTTCCAGGGAAATGCCTAACTCACATCAGTGGTTCAACTGTAGAAAGTGTTTTCACACACTGATGAAGCACCTAAAGCTCTTAGTATGTTCAAATTTCTTTTTGATTCCAATGACGTACCTCAGCTGTTCTCCCTCTGTTGGTGGGCACCACTACAGCCTCATAGGGAGAGGGGATGCACATCCTCATCTGTTCCGTAATATCCACAGGATTTCACACACATTATATGACGGATGACCGTTCTTTAAAACAATAAACATGTCTCCCTTTAGGATCCTTACTGTTTTCTGATTTACCAGTGATGCAAAGAGGGTCATTGTAACTTGTGGATGAAGCTACCGCGGGCGATGCGCTGGGAAAAAAAAACAAAACTGAATTTACATATAAATTGGGATTCTGCAGCAAGACACAAATATATAAATAAATTCTACCGGGAAGACAATAGAGGGTTTTGTACGGCGAGAGACTTTAGCAGATCTTCAAAGAAGGTCGCTGAAATGTTTCTGGGCTTAAATCCCTGTGACCCAGCTGCCTGCTCTTTTCAGTGTGGCCACTCCTTTCCGAATTCACACGCGAGAGCGTGGCGAAATAAATCAAGCGGACGGCAGCAGTGCCGGACGCAGTTTCTGCGCTCCCTCCGTCCTAATGGCAGGAAGTCCAACCCGGCCGCGCTTAAATCACATAAGTAAACTATTGGGTGATTTAGAAACCTCCACCCCCCACCTAACTCTACTCTCTCAGCCCCCCCCCCCAGCAGAGCTTTTAAAAGAGCTGCCCCCCCTCTCCCCGCTCAAATCGGTTATTAATCTCCCAGCTTGTCTTCGACGCAGGAGTTTGTTCTGGGCAAATGGCACAGCGTGGTCTTTGTGCGCCTCTCTGTCTCTCTCTCCCCCTCCCTCCTTCCACAGTGAAAGGTGTGAGGAGGGTGGAGGTGCTCAATAGCTCATCCACATGACGGGGGGGGGGGGCTGACGGAGAAAAGGCGGAGGGGCGTGTTCGGGGGCCGGGCGGCTGTAAAACACGGCCCCCTGCGGTTTCACCCGCGAGGCCGCGCGCGGTGTCGCCGACGACGACGTCTCGCCGCAGTGGGACACGCTCGTGCCACTTCCCCCTGGCAAGCAGCCGGCGGTCTGTGCAAACACACTCCCCCTCAAACGTTCTTTCATGCCTTGGTGTGTTTTTCCCCTGCCTCCATCTTAAGATTTGCTTCTGTATGCATGACCAATCAAGAGACGCTCTCCCGTGTGAATAACTCGTGAGAAGGGACATAAGAATGCATTAGTGCTTTTATACCACGGCAAGGACTGAGTTAAATTTCTTCACAGTGCTCTGCCATTGAATTACTATGGTTCACCCTGATGCTTTTTTTTGTTTTTGATTTTTGCAGTGACTGCACATTTAAAGCTGCTTGCGAGGGAGAAAAACACGGTCCGAAAGACTACGCAGGAAAAGAGGGTCACGTGTGCCTCCGACGATGCTTACGCGCTGCACCTGTGACTGCCGTCACGGAAACGCTGTGAAAGGCGCTTCACTAATGGAGGCATATTAACAGCAAATTGAAAATAAAGGTCAAGAGAAATGGCTTGTGACCCTAATGCTTTTCTGTTTATTAGCTCCCCGTGTCCACAATCTAACAAATCACCATCCCTACAGCATTGCGGCAGCAGTGCAAATATTAAGCTCAAAAGCCTTGTCCAGAGCCACTTTTAAATGTCATTCTGTGATGTCAATATATTGATTATATGCCAGGAAAACAAATTCCATGCTGCCAAGAGCCAATAAATTGGCTCCAATAACCAGGAACACTAGATTATTTCACTTACCATAGTTTACCACGTTGGAAATAAATGGACCGCCACTGAGGAAAAAGCGGCCGCTGCTCCCATTTCAAGATCGCCCTTTTTATTTAATGCTCCAAGTGGGGCTATTTAATTGCTCAGACTTCCATATGAATACAAAATGTCGGCCGGAAGCACAATACAAAAGTATTATACTTTCACTTTGATGCAGTTCCTTCCCTATCTATGCTTCAGCAAGGAGATGTCAGGGGAGAATCCTGCTGTCTGATGAACATCAAACAAGTGGCAGTGATGAGAAAATACATCTTTAACCCATAGTTCATGTATGAGTTGCGAAACCTACCTTTGTGAAATTGGCCGTACTGATACATTTTTATTCGAGAATGCTAGTAAAACCTGTATTATTATAGCTAGTTTCACAAAGGTTTCAAAACCCATAAATTAACTATTCAGGGTTTGAATATGTGTTCGATATTAGAATCCCGAATGGCTCATTTAGTAAAAGTGTCTGCCATGACTGAAGGCTGAGGCTTATAGCTGCCCTCATTGCAGGTTCAGGATTGTGTCATCAGCTGAAAATGACTAGAGGTCCACAGTGGTGGGACACAATTAGCTTTGTCTCTCCAGGAGTAAGGTGGGTTTAAGTTGGCCAGGCTCCCTTGCATTGTTACAGCTTTAGCTCCTCCTTACTTGTCAGGCACCTATAGGTTCGCGGATGTGATGAGGAGATACCGCCTCTGTGCTAGCACGTCCGTCCTTCTGTGTAGGGTAAATAGACACTGGCTCGTGGGCGTGTGCATAGAAGGATTGATGCAGTTGCAAAATCCCAATCAGGTACAAACAAAGCAAAGGCAAAATCAGTTCAAATGAAATGACATTTAATAATACAGTTCCATGTACCATGGGAGTTTTACTTCCCACATAAATAGGGTGACAAAGACAGCTTTCTTTCATCTCAGAAACATTGCTAAGGTGCGACCCTTTGTGACTAGACATGATGCTGAAAAATTAATCCATGCTTTTGTGTCAAGCAGACTAGACTACTGTAATGCCCTTTTTACTGGGCTCCCCAAAAAGTCTACAAATAAGCTACAGCTCATCCAGAACGCTGCTGTGCGGCTCCTAACCAGAACAAAGAAGAGAGAGCATATCACTCCGGTGCTAGCTTCCCTACATTGGCTCCCAGTGCTGTCTAGAATAGATTTTAAGGTTCTCCTACTGGTCTACAAAGCCCTAAATGGCCTGGGCCCTGCTAATTTTACAGATTCCCTAGTCCCTTATGCCCCTGCACGAGCCCTCAGGTCATCTGCTGCTGGCTTGTTGGCCTCACAACCCCACGGTGCTAAAAGAAAGATTGGGGAAGCAGCCTTTTTAAATTATGCCCCCAAGCTATGGAACACCCTAGCAAGGGCTATTAGAGAGGCCAACTCCGTAAACACTTTTAAACGATTACTTAAAACTTATCTTTTTAATTTAGCTTTTAACTGATTATTTATTTATTTATTTATTTATTTATCATTTTCTTAATTTATTCATTTAACATGTACGTCTTTTTATCTTATATTGTTTTATATACTTCATGTTCTTACTTTGCTGTGATTTTTGAGTTTTATTTTATGGGCTTTCTCTTTATGCTGTGTATCTGTTGTTCCAATCTGAAAATAAGCCTACTTTTATGTAAAGCACTTTGAGCTGCAACTATGTATGAAAGGTGCTATACAAATAAAGTTTATTATTATAATTATTATTATGCCATTCTTGAACTGTAACACTAATAAGAGGCATTTACAGGTGCAGCCATCTTCAGTCTGCATAGTCGTCTCAATTGACCAAAGAAAACCATCATTTTCACTTGCCATCAGTTCGGCCATCGGTGGTTGCCAAGGCAACATGCACCCATCAAGTGATCCCGTGTCACCACAGCAAGAGGATCAGCCAATGGTTTCATCTCTCATCCAGAGGAGGGTGATGGAGACCTGCGCTTTTGGCATGGCTGCATAGGGGGGTACAGGGGGTACATCCCCAGAGAAACAGGACAGCCAAAAGAAAACCTGGAAAAATCACTCCAAAACCACTGCTACGATGCTCATGGATCATGGAAAGTAGAAAAACAACCGGTCATGCATCATCCATTTTTTGAATAATTAAAAAAACAATACCTAAATAAACACCACCAAATACCTTTTTTTATTTTTTTTAAAATAGAAAGGCCGTTGTCTTCAACATTCCTCTTTTCTATCTTGACGGCTGAAACTAGGGTGATCCATTTCTATTTAAATAATAAAAGTTTACTAGCACAAAGTGCTAACATAGAAGTTTCTCACTATGAAAATGAATGTTTGAAACATGTGAAATGTATGGATATTTTCTGCACTGCATGATGTAGAAGACCAATGCAATTTGGCCAATGCTGTATATATGCTGACTGCAAAATGTTTCATATAAGAAAGCAACAGTATTTAAATATACAATAAAAATTTAAAATGAAGATTCAGAAGAATTATTTACAAACTCCCACGGTTATAATCTCTGTACTAATCTAGTTCTCTAAAGGTATAAAATGCCATACAGAAAATGCCTTCACCCTCTCTAGAGTGTTTATGTCAGCTGTTTATTCTAAAATTGTTTAGCATTTTCTTTTAATAAAAAAATAAAAAAACGTTTAAATGTATATGCCTAACAGTGTTGTAGCACTGGGGATTTCTTACATATTATTAACAGCAATAAATTGCACTTTTTTTCTTTTTTGTTTACTATATTAAGATTGGGCCTTTAGCTTGTGCTATCTATCTACATATTGCACTCTTGTGTCCTAGCTTAGTGTGTAATCAGCCTATTAATCAGTTCATTACAAACAGAGTTTGCTATAGCTAATGGAATGTTTGTTTAAATAATTAAATTACCCCTGTTTAAAGGCAAAATAGTTTTTAATTATGTTACCGTTTTCAAGCGAACCATTCAATAATTCTGTCTGTGATCGTCCGCAATAACTTTTTTATTAGTGCGGTAGAAGATTTTTACCCAAGGCCTTTCTGAATTTAAAATGATAAAGTGGATGCCTGTTCAAGATACGTTCCCTTTTATAACCGACTACAAACCGACTTCACAAACCAAAACGGGAGCCAGCAACTCACACTGTCTTCAGAAGGAATTCTCTTTAGGCTGCATGTTCACCATCAAGTCTCTTCTTGTTTTTGAAATGTGTGATGATTTGCATAATCTGGGGGCAGCATGAAGGAAATTCATGATAATCATGTTGCTTACCCAATTGGAAGTAGGCATCCACTTTCTGTCTAGTTTGAAACTCATATTTAAAAGTGCTATAAAACAGTTTTTATTGATATGAAAATTTTGATTTGTTGATTTCAACTTGATTTTTAAAAATCATTATTAGTGCACATAGGCAATAGATCATTATGCTCAGCAGAAATACAAAAAACTGTTAAAAACTGACGAAAATTTGTTTTGAATATGAATATGAACACAGATGTACACGCACACGCGCACACACACACACACACACACACACACACACACACACACACACACACACACACACACACACACGCACATTGTGTGAGTTATTTATTTATTTTTAAAAAAAGACAGTTCTCTCCAAGGTCTCTGAATCACTATAAATCCTCTCGGTGAGGTGTTCCAGAAAGCTTCAGAAAGGCTTCAGAATGCAGCTTCACTCATCTCCCCGTGCCAGCCCACCACAACCCCTCCTCCAGCCTCCATCCAGCCCACCACTGACCCCTCCTCCAGCCTCCACCCAGCCCACCACAACCCCTCCTCCAGCCTCCACCCAGCCCACCACTGACCCCTCCTCCAGCCTCCACCCAGCCCACCACAACCCCTCCTCCAGCCTCCACCCAGCCCACCACAACCCCTCCTCCAGCCTCCACCCAGCCCACCACAACCCCTCCTCCAGCCTCCATCCAGCCCACCACAACCCCTCCTCCAGCCTCCACCCAGCCCACCACTGACCCCTCCTCCAGCCTCCACCCAGCCCACCACTGACCCCTCCTCCAGCCTCCACCCAGCCCACCACAACCCCTCCTCCAGCCTCCACCCAGCCCACCACTGACCCCTCCTCCAGCCTCCACCCAGCCCACCACTGACCCCTCCTCCAGCCTCCACCCAGCCCACCACAACCCCTCCTCCAGCCTCCATCCAGCCCACCACTGACCCCTCCTCCAGCCTCCACCCAGCCCACCACAACCCCTCTTCCAGCCTCCACCCAGCCCACCACTGACCCCTCCTCCAGCCTCCACCCAGGCCACCACCCACCCCTCCTCCAGCCTCAACCCAGCCCACCACGACCCCTCCTCTAGCCTCCACCCAGCCCACCACGACCCCTCCTCCAGCCTCCACCCAGCCCACCACTGACCCCTCCTCCAGCCTTCAACCCAGGCCACCCCCGACCCCTCCTCCAGCCTCCACCCAGCCCACCACCCACCCCTCCTCCAGACCTCCACCCAGGCCACCACTGACCCCTCCTCCAGACCTCCACCCAGGCCACCACGACCCCTCTTCCAGCCTCCATCCAGCCCACCACTGACCCCTCCTCCAGCCTCCACCCAGCCCACCACAACCCCTCCTCCAGCCTCCATCCAGCCCACCACTGACCCCTCCTCCAGCCTCCACCCAGCCCACCACAACCCCTCTTCCAGCCTCCACCCAGCTCACCATGACCCCTCCTCCAGCCTCCACCCAGCCCACCACTGACCCCTCCTCCAGCCTCCACCCAGGCCACCACCCACCCCTCCTCCAGCCTCCACCCAGCCCACCACGACCCCTCCTCCAGCCTCCACCCAGCCCACCACTGACCCCTCCTCCAGCCTTCAACCCAGGCCACCCCCGACCCCTCCTCCAGCCTCCACCCAGCCCACCACCCACCCCTCCTCCAGACCTCCACCCAGGCCACCACTGACCCCTCCTCCAGACCTCCACCCAGGCCACCACGACCCCTCTTCCAGCCTCCATCCAGGCCACCACGACCCCTCCTCCAGCCTCCATCCAGGCCACCACGACCCCTCCTCCAGACCTCCACCCAGGCAGCGCAACCAGAGGTCCCATCCTCTTTAATGTGAGGATCAGGAGTGCAGCCAAACAAGTGATATCCAGATTAGAGGGGCCCCCGTAGTTTGAAAATCCCTGTGATGGGGCCAACAGTCCAGCTCCATACCAGGACAGGGACATGCTCAGCGTGAACCTTTTTGCAAGGACATCGAAACCAGATGAAGTCGCGTCAACACCTCAATTTATGCTCTTCAATTCTATTTCAATCTATGTCTGTTTTTAAAAGGGGGGTAGGGTTGGGGTTATAAAAGGGTGAATTTTGTCCTGAAAGGCTTTGATTCAGAATAGTTTATACGCACCGTGGGCACTCTCGAGGCCAGTCTCAGATGAAGACTGCGTCAACGATCACCTCTGCCCTAGCCCTTAAAGAGAATATCACATCAAGGGCCAGCGAACCCAGTAGACAGCCCAAACTTTGGTCTCCAGCTCAGAAAATGTAAAAGGCTTTGTTCTTTTAAAAACTCTACCCTGGCACACCTGAGACGCAGTCCAAAGCAATAAAAATCCTGCTTCAAATGGGAGACTGGTTCAAGAACAGCAAAAGTGAATGATTAACTAACTGAATGAATAGATCACAGCATGGAAGTAAGGTGGATTTTAGGTTCGTTTTAGATGGAAGAGTTGTATCTCCAACAGGTGAAACTGTTCATTAAAGAGAGAAGGCTGATCTTGGAACTTTTGTGTTTGCTTACATACTTTTGGTCCGAATATAACTTCAAATATTTTTCTGGGCATCAGAAATATTACACCAAATAAAATCTGAGTGATAGGGAAATATTACATTTCAACAACTTGTATTCAAGCTTAAAAAACCTGCCGGTCAAATTTGAGGTTTTTCCTACACAACCTCTATTAAAATAGACTAATATAGTAGAATTTGAGAAATCCTACTTCTACAGTCCATACATTATGGCAAGGTGACTGAGAATCACACAAATTCACATCAGAGAGGGAGCTCTGCGTAAAGTTCTGCAATGCTGACAAATTTCATCATGACGGGGAACCACACAACACCCTGGCATATAATGGAGGTGTCAGAAAAAGGAAATTAGTTTGATTGTGTATTATTGATTCATCATCATGTGTTTACTCATCACAATGTCATTTTATTTTATGTGCCCAAAATACTTTCAGTCAATTAAATGGTATCACTCTAAAGGGGGGTGCTGTCAAACAAAGACTCAGCTGCTACAATATCTTATAAGCGATGACACCTTTATTAGGTTGTCATTATTCACTGTTCCAAAGCGTTAAAGTTTGAGGAATCATTAGTTTGATGGATGGCATTTGAACTGCAGAGATATTCACATAATGGCTTAATGGATCTTTTTCCTCCTGGTAATTTTACAAGAACTTCCATGCCATTTGTGCAATGCATTGTTTTATAGGATATACAGATGTGTGGTTTAATTGAAGCTGTAAAGAGGGGCAAAATCTCCTTGCTGATTGTTTTCTGCCTGCTTTACCAAATTAGATGAGAACTAGATCCTTCTCAACCCCCACAATACATACGAAGGTAACACTTTACTTGCATAAGGCTGACATACACATGACATAACAGCAGCCACAAATGACATAAAACTGTTACTTTTAATGGTAAATGTTATGACAGATGTTACGTGACATGACATGTTGACACGACAGCTTATGTCACTTGCCAAAGTTAGTTACCTGTGCTAGACGAAGCAAAAGTGTTATGACAGCTGTCATGACTGGGAATTCATGACACGGTCATAAGTAGTCCCTGTGACGACAGCTGTAACACTTTCGTTGGGAGACCTGAGTAGAAGGAAAAAGAGCGAGCTAGCAAACCGAAGACCGGACGGCGCAGGCGACATCCCAGAGTGGTGCACTGTGGGAACTGGAAACAAGCAAAAGACCCTCAGTGTGTAGGGAATCTCACTCCCGACATACGGGTTGCTAGGGGCATCGTTTTCTACAAAACGTCAAGGCACATTTGCATTCACATTGGGTAGAACAGCGCTGGAATTGAGATCTATTCATGTTGATACTAAAACATTGAATATATTTTAATAATGATTGAGCTTGAGAAAACGGGCATGTATAAATTGTATATTTAGTGAGATTGAATCTAGGTTTCACACACATGTTAATAAATGACGCCTGTGCTTTTTTCCCCCCTCATTTTTAATCAATATGGCTTTTCTCCCTCTATTGATAAGCCAAATACATTTTGAAGAAAATTACTTTACATTCAAGGATGTGTCGATGAGACTTTACTTACTGCATTGGTAACTCGGGCTCTTGCAAGTAATGGATAAAGAATAATGAGATATTTGAGAAGCAAGAGAGAAAGTGTCACGTACTGTAAATTGCAATTGCTTTCACTACCTTCAGCTGGAAAAGTCTTTACGGAAACAACTCCATTTTGAGGTCAGTGACAAAACTAATGAATAAACCATTAACCTCTACTGTGGTCCATATCCACAGATTTGTAGATATGATCTCGGTGCAATTCAAAACCCTCAATGGATGCTACTATATTTTATATTTAAAAAACACATACATTATTTGCATATTAACCATATCTCTATCTCCACTGTCAATTGAGTCCTCCATAATATATTAGTGCATTACATTTGCATTCTGGCATTCAACATTTTTTTCAGTGAGGTTAAAATGCGTATTTTCGCTGTGTGGGCGAACTGAGTTGTTTTATGAGAGACTGCATCATTGTAAGGTTCTGTTATCAGATACCACCAATTCACTGTGCCAAACATCTGGACGCGTCATTAAGACTGACCATCTCAGTCCATTGACATATTGTTGAAGAAGAAGGATCTTTTAAGAAATGAAGTTGAGCGTTGAATAACACAACAGGTATTAAGTTTTACAAGTGATTAAATAGGGGTAGAAGCACCTACACGGAACAGTGTTCTGTGCCTATAAATAGCAGTAAAGTGGCCTATTCAACCCCCCTGCTGTGTAACATAGAAAAAAAAAACTGCAAGAATCTCGTCTCCGAGGTTGGTGCAACACTCCTATACAAAGCCCTTGAAAATAAATGAGAGGTTCTACATTTAAAAGTGGAAATATATCCATGTGCATATGCAGATTTCAGAGCTGAAAAGGATGTGACAGTTATAGGGATGGGACGGAATAGATTAATTTGAAGATCCAGCCATGAGAATGAATAATCTGGACCAGTATTAAAATGTGTGGTAATAAATGAACATAAGCAACCTAAAGCTGCATGCGTTGTCATCAATATTTACAAAGCAGCTTCTAATAACCTGGCGTACAAGAAAAGATGGTTCATTGATATTAATTTTCTTGTCTCAAAATGCTAGTGAATGCAAATATCTTTTTCAGATTTATACAGTGGGGAGGGGATGTGTGGTTCAATTACATTAATGTAAGATCTTGTGAGCCACCAAATATTGCAATAAAAAATTCTAAAGGAAATCCCTGTAAAGTAATGCTTAAACAGTTGCATGTTAGAGCCATATGGTGCTTTTTGCACATTAAAGGCATGTGTGATAATTAGAAAATGTGGCCTACTTTATAATCCGACTGCACTGAAAAAATTAAATGGCGCCCTTTCCATTCTGTGATTTGACCTTAACTCTGGTTGCATTACAGGGAAGCATTAAATATCCAATATGTTTTAAGTGTTTACGCTAGCTTGGAACAAAATGAGAAAGTAGCACTTCCTTGCATTTTGTATCCACAATTAAACTTGCGGTTTTGAACAAGGCTATTGAGACGCAGAGGGGAAAAAAAAGAATACATCAGTGCTCTAAGATGCACTGGGGGGAAATTAACTAAGAGGCATTAGGCACAAATCATTGGGCATTTGCACTTCTTATTGATGTCGGGCACTTTAGGAAAACCTTTCACAAGAATCCACAAGTTTAAAACCAGTTTGGGCATCGTACAATCGGCTTGGCTGAATAGTTTTTCATTAAGATCATTACCTAATCGCTGCAACAATAACAAGGGCATGATTGACTCGAGTAATTAAACGCATCAAGTGGCACAGGTTTAAATTTCTCCTATGAGCAATATAGCTATTCAGTGCTACTGCTAGGCTCATATTTTAGGGCAGTCTTTTTGTTGTACAGAGAATTCTAATTTAATCGTTTTCAAAGAGGTGAAAGACTAACCAAGAAATCAGTCTATTTATCTACCCTATTATATCTATAGCAATATCTATTAATGCATAGAAGGAATCATTTGGCAATGTGACAACACAACCATGTATTGCTCCAACAGAATAAGCATTAACTCCCATTTTCCACGTAGGTATGCTTGTGCAAAATATTGGCTTTAGTAAATGTGATGGAATATTTCAAATCACATTTGCAAACCAGTTTTAGAATTTCTATTCCAGTTATAAATATTGTCTGCATGTAGATTTGCTTGGGCGGCAAGGTGAATGGTGTCACTATCTCTGAGGAGCAAGTTCTATCATACTGTGATTTTCACCTTTTTGCTGGCCTCTACACTCCTGTAATAGACACAGAATCTGTGAGTAAATCTAGCCTCTATTTTAGCCAAAATGTGAAGAAAAGACCCTTATGACATCAACCAGGTGTTTCTTCGGCTGCCTCTATCAAAAAGAAACTTTAGCAATAGTACAGTCACTGTTTAAAAAGTTCTCACATAAAGGTTGAAATCTTTTTTTTTTTAAATAGGACTTATTTAATATCATTACTGTTATTGTCATTTACTAGGCAGGGTTACAGTGCACGGTAAAAACAAATGCAAAGTTATGTGCAAAGGTCATCTTAAGCCTGCAATGGAAGAAATAGTGACAGCCGTGATGAACATCCACTCATTGAATACCTGTCAGCAGTAATGATTCCAGCATAGAACAATGCAATAATACTGGAGGAGGATTTCAACGGGTCAACATTTACATAAACACAAAGAGCCATTCAGTGGGTTCTCTAAATTATATATGAGATTTCATTCAGTGTTTTATTACAAGTCATAGGAAATGAACATTTAATGAGAGCCAGCTCTGAGCACTTTTATTATCAAGCCACACTGAGGACTACATGTGGATTCCAATTCATTTGACTGCATGCACAGGTAGTGAAAAAAACACAATTGGAAACCCAAATGCAAAGTCAGCTAATTGGGTGCCACTTATTGATAGACTACAACCTATAATTGCCATAGTCTACCAACAGCTGGAATTCTTCTTCAGGAATATGACACATTCTTCCTCACAGTTAGTTGAGGGAAGTGAACAGCGCTGTCTCAGGCATGGGCTCCCAATATCCCGTAAATGATCGATTAGGTTCAGATCTGGTGAAGGCCGTAGCATACGGATAACATTAGTGTCAGGCTCCTCAAACCACTGGGTGGCTAGTCATGGTCTTTGGATGGGGTGTTGCCATCTTGAAAGACACCCATCTCTATGAAAGAAATGTGTTAACATGGGGTGAAGATGATTAATCAGTACCATTAAGTAACCATTTGCATTGACTTCACCTTTTAAGGTTTGCGTGCACCCAAACCATGCAAAATAAATAAATAAATAAACAATGCAACACGCACCATTATGGAACTGCAAGAACCCTTTGTTACATCACTATTTGTGTTTCTATCATTCACTACCTGTAAATATCTGAGATGTATAGACTAGCCCCTCAGAATTACCCCAATCAGCCATCCTTTTTTATTCAAAATACAAGATGCGTCTCCAGTCTTGTGATCGCAGCGGTTAAACAAAGGCCGCACATTCTGCTTTCATATTACAGAGAATCCACCTACTGTATAATTAACCTCACATTGTTTGAAAAGCAGGGATATTCACAACAACAACAAAAAAATTGTAGCTTGCATATAGACTACTACTTTTCAAAGCTACGTATTTTCAAAGAGGTGGCTTTCATCTTGAGCAGCATCCGTTTTTCTAAGAACATGCATCTAAGAGAGCAGAGCTAACTGCATCAGTAAAGAAGTCCACATTCATGGCGACTTCCCCTCTCAGCTCATTCAATGATGACCCCGCTGCACGGATGCGATAAAGTAGCCAATTTATCTTTAGGCCGTCAACGTACGTTTCATTTAAATATTATTCAGAACATTCATAATGTCAATTTTGGTCATAAGCATTGGTGGTATCTGTGAATGCTAGGCTCGAAACGTTACTTACTTTTTGTGAATTCATTTACGGCACTCGGGAGCATACACAGTGTGCGGACTCTTCCTTTTTATTCCGTATCTGTAAATATACCTGCTGAATGTATAGCTTGTATCTTCCATGATTTTAAATCCATTAAAATTCCCAGTTTTATTTCTATGTTTAGTCAATTTTCATTGTATGCTCTAACTAACTGCAAAATAATTTAAGCATCGTCATGATTGCCTTGAATAGGCCATTTCACATTTATGTGCCATGGCTAATTAGTTATGACAATCACCTGGAGGCAACAATTACCAGTAGTCAAACATTTGCCTCATTTTTCACATAGTAAGAACTGTGTTAACCAAATAGATTACTACTGTGTATTAGTACTTTAGTTGGGATATATACATTGGTTTGTTAGATGTTTAATAACATGAAATGAACATAATATGAACATGTGAAAAAGGGATATTTACAGTTATGCCACAGCGTAACCCTCCATCCCTCCCACATTGTTTAGCATTGTTTGTGCCCTTTTCTCATTTCCATATTATGTGAATTTCAAGGTTTTAACCATGGGTTGGTCTGGGTTATGCAATTATTTATCTTTTTAGTACATTTGAATTTTACTGGACATCTAGAAATTGATCCTGCTTGTTCTATCCCAGTTAAACAAATAAAATGACTGAAATTAATGCTTGGCTACTTTGATTGGAATACAAATCTTTTATCTTATTAAAATGGGAGCTTTCATGAACTCAACAATTTCCATGGTGTCGTAGAGTAACTTATCTAAGCATCATACGAGCATTCACACACTGGATTACAATGAGTCAAGCATTTCCTTCTGTAAATTAATATTGGCCAGCAGCAGCTGTTATTTCTGGATTTCAGTGATGCGCTATTCCAAGCATATGCATGGCAGTAATAACATCTGCCCCAAACCAGAACGATAAAACATTTCTGGGCACATAATGAATCTCAAGCATCGGAACACTCAATGGCAGTTTTTACCACATTAAGCTCCATCATCATCCAAATTCTCAATAGGTCTTCACATATTGAGCAGTACTGGAGGGAGAGTTTGTAGGTACATTTTATTTTCAGTCCTGTTATTCAAATGAGTGTTCACTGCAGGATGTCAGATCAGACAAGGTAGAGACAGAATCAGGGTTAGTCGTTTTGCCTTGACTGGGTGAGGCACTTCATTTTATACAACTTCCAGAACAGTTCCAGAAAATTTCTGGCTTCACTCTGACCAATTAAAATCAATATATGCCTCAACTGCATCCCGCTCCTGTCTAGGTATACAATTTTCTCTTAACCATCCACTGAACCTCTGAACCTATTTGTATTCATGATTTCCTTAATAATCTTTTGTTATTTGTTTTATCTTTGAATCTTTCTTTACTTTTACACACTGCATTTATGTTCTGTTCCATTCTATTAAATTTTTTCATTAATGTCTTCTTGTTAAAATCTGTACTAATTATTATAGCAACTACCAAAGCATAGACATAGTAATTTTCTTTTTTTTTTGCTTTTGTTTGCTGTTACTTTCACTGACGCCTAGAGATTAGCCACTCTTTATTTGTCATCACGTAAACTTGATTGTATATGCAATTAATTAAAAATTATGTTTACCTTTCAGGACGACACAAGAAGCCATCATCACTGCAATTTCCGTTGCCTTCGTCCACATTTGAATTGATTAATTTGATATTTTTAATTAAAAGCAATACACAAACAACTCACGATGTGTTCCACTGATCAATTAAAAACAGGTTTGTCGTTGTGTTTAATAAATCCCCGTGGCGTGGATTTGGCAGGTCTTGACAACATACAAACAAAGAAACAAGAGATATGGATGAGGCCAAAGTCAGTTTGCAGTGAGTCTTTGGCGAAATGTACCTATATCAATTAACCAGAAATCTAGATTGGGTTGGTGTGACATCAGTTGGAACCATGGTGAAAACTCATATCAAACTGGGTGATGATCACATACTGTAGCAGTGAGACAACATATAAGAAATATGGGCCATAAAGGAACAAGACCTTTTACACCCAGTGAAAATGGATTATTACTATTTTGCCTTCGGCATTGTGAAGTAGAGTCCAGCAGAGACAGTCCATGATGTAGTGTGCAGTATGTGGATACAATTAATAACCATAATTTACTAGCTAGTGGGGGCGCAGTTTTATTGGCCATCCAGCTAGCCATTCCATGCATGGCAGCAATCACCAAAGGCAAAAAAGGAGCTTACAACATGCTGCACTGGAGAAGTCAGCAGTACTGGAAGAATCCGCTTGTCCTGAAGCTTAAACTTTATGCTGTCTGGCTTACTTGATGGGACAGGACAATTGAGGCCCAATGGAAATCCGTGTTTCCACAAGCAGGACATGAAGTGCCTTTCCATGCAGCCTGCCTTTCCCTCCCTACACTGTAAGATACATTATAAATTGTACATATTTGAAATAGAAATGGATTGATTCAACCATTTCCAAATTTTCAACCATTTCAATTGCCTTCTGAAACACAGTTGCGCGGCGGAATCTGGTGGCTGGACTGATAAATTGCGTGTTAAATTGAATTTTTTTTTTTTACAATGCCCCGTGATGAATGTTCAAGCACATCTTTACATTGCACTGTCCGGGCCTCTGTATAAAGACCCCTTTCACAGTGACTAATGTTCTCTGCACTTTAAATCAGATCAGTCCAGATTCACGAGGCTACTCTGGCTTCCACAAACCATTATGAACTCACTTAATGCCAACCTAACCTCTAACAGTGAATGCAAGGAAAGATCATGTGCACCAAATGCAAATATTCCTTTGATGAGTAAAAACCTCAGACACTCATTATATGTGAGACTACTGTAGCCTAGGAACCCGGCCCCATGGTATTCCAGTAACGTATTAAATAATTAATACATCATATTATAATATTCCAAAGCTAATAAATAGTCTCAGTCTGAGTAAATCGGCAGTGTATCCCTTCTGAAAATATTAACGTGTATCCCAACACTGCATGGCTTTAAAGGCCCATAGAATGCTATAACTCAAGTCTGCTGATGTTTAATTGATCTGCGGCATTGTCAGGAAATGCATTCTGTACACTGAAAAAGGGCAGAACCGTCTTATATTTTATACATTCGAGTCAGACCTACACTCTGTTTTGTGCACAAGTTTTTTTGTCAGATATTCTCATTCAGGGGAGTTTGCAAAATAATTAATGCTTTGATATGCTTTAGTCCACGCGTCCTAGATTTGTGGCATGCTGCACTATGCTGATCTACTTTTTATTGCTGATTTTATTCCTTAATACGATAACATCTGCTATATTCATACCTTTAACAACCAGAGACCATCAGTCAAAACATATAAAACATTTTTAACACCACCATTTACAACATTGATCTTAAAGGCATGCGATCAAATATTTAATAGGGTTTAAAGAACATTTGTAAATGGCTGAACTATTGTTTTTTGAAAAAGCATTTTTAAACCAATATGTAAGGGCCAAATGTATTTGAAGGTCATCTCTGCAATGGGGTGGGCACAGGCTGGCATGTGTGCCCCGTGAAGCATGCCCACCAGCTGCCACTTACTTGTTCAGTCCACCCACTCAGCTGCACAGAGCCACTGTGCTGAAAGCCATCAGAACCTGGGGCAGACAGGCGCAAAACAGACGTGTTAAAAACATCACACAACTTGACGTTTTTTAACGCACATCCATGTCTAGTTAAGGTTTTAATGACGACCCGCTTTATGTTACATTTCAAAACAGTCAGTGTTGAAAATTCTCAATTTTGAACACATACATTTGTGTAATTTTACACAAAATCTGTTTAAAGTAACACAAAAGTAGTAAAAAGTGGTATTGGATATCAACAGTATTTGAGAGTATGGGTGATGGGGCAGCTGCATTCTATCTTGCACAGTGAGAGAAGGGACGCAGTCTCTCCCTAATCATGCCCAGTTTTGCATTGGCCCATAATACTGCACTGGCACGGCCAAGATTTGAATGCAGACTGTGGGGGCATGTTATTAAACTAAGGACAAGTGCTTGCAGTGTGTTCGCTGAATGCATCACCTGGGAGCTACACCATATGGAGTTTTTTTGCGTTGTTAAATTACATTGTTATTTATTGCGAGCATCTGTTAGTTTAGGTTTTGCTACCTGCATTGTTTACTCTTGTCTGTACATCCTGATGTGCTCTCTGCAGCAGAGTGACTTCCATCATTAATTTCTTCTTCATCCAACTGTTTGCTACGTTTTGTAAACATCTTAAGTGCCTCTGCAGCAGAGAGGTGTGCTCATTGTACCAAGTTATGTGTTACAATAAATATACTTTCCTGACAGTGATCATAAATTTAATTCAATGCGCAAAATGCTGATTCCCAGAGTGAACGGATACCCATTGGCTGGGGCTGAGAAGCACAGTGGCTCAACATTTTATAACTCGGAAACATAAATAAAAGAAAGAAGGAACCTTTAAACTGAAACAAGTAAGCTCTTATTGACTTTCCAGCTGGTCTATAACTTATCCTCGGTTTTTTTTTAATAAAGAATTACATTTCAGCTCATATATTCCCTACTATAGATCCTGCCAGCATGACTCCGGCGATGTCAAACGAGTTTTAAATTCGCTGCTAAAGAACCGGGGGTGCAGTTTATCAACCGGTACCAAGAGGCTCAGTAGTAGTCATCTGAATGCAGAAAGCAGATGAGTTTCATTACTTACAGAGCCAAAGCTCTATACGGTGTGAAGAGTGCTCCCGGTTCCCATGGCGATGTGCGTTGATGTTGAAGGAGCAAGCGGCGTTGAGGAAAGAGAGGCCGAACCCGTCCCCTCTTCTCATTACCGTCCCAAAGCCGTCGGCGTGAGTCTCCGCGGCGCGTGGAGAGATGGCGGGAGGTCTCGCGAGGTCAAAACCAAAGAATGGGGATGATGAAACGCGCGCGAGGACACGCGGCAGGAGACACGGGGGCAAGTTTGTTAGCGACAGGTAGAGGGAGTCTGAGAAGATGAAACACTCCCGTGTACAAACACAGGGACAGAACAGTCACAGAGCTCAACAGTGAGATCTGTCACAGGTCAGCTCGCCTGTAGGGTGGTTTGGTCACACTCCTCATTAGTATAGCGGAGTATTCCTGCACGTCATGCAAGAGACTGGAGTTTGACTCCCAGATTGTTTTTATCTCTATCAATAGTGATGTTTGCTTACTATGTTAAATGCCATTTTGTGAGTCACGTCAGGTTTAAGCATCTGCCAAATGACTAGGTTGTAAATTGTCAGCAATTTGTAAGTTCGGCCCAGTTCATGTAGCAAGTGCTGTGTAGATGCTGAATGGCCTGCCTGCGAGCTGAGGTAGGTTTCAAATTTGGTTTATGCAATGTGTCCATTTTAGATGCACATACATAGATTTAAACACAAACCAGCTTGATTGATTGAGAAGTCCAAACCTGCTCTTTCCATAGAATTGCACACATCATATTTCATCATTACCTTCACTTGGCATATCCAACGGTAATCTAGGCCTGGGGGCTGAATCTTAACCTCCTGTCAATCATTTGAGGGTGATTTCATAGCATTACATAAATGAGTGAAACAAAATCTCATGTCTGATGTACAGAAGCACAGTGCCACCACTGAAAAAAATTTCAATAAAGCATATAAAATGTGATAATCATTATGCTAATACAACATAATGCAATTCAGATAATGTCTTCGCATGAAAAGAACACATTAAAACATTCCAATACATTATGTGATAAAATTGTTTATGAAAGATGAAATGCACGTTATTACCCGAAAAGACGAGATTGTTAACACATGAAAAGATGGTGTTATCACGAATGAAGAATTCACGTTCACGTGGAAATCACTTTAATGTGATAATTTGTTAATGCGATAAATGATAAATGTATGTTTTTTTTTTTCACCACTGGCACCTTGAATGCAGAGAAGCACAGCAAGGCCTTGATCAGACAGTAAGTTATCAGTCTCCCCAATAATGCTATAGCGCCTTATTGAACATGTCAGTTTCTCATAATCACATGATGTGATGTAATCTTAATCTTTTTATTTTTGCAGTTGCGGCAACACACTTCTGGACTGATGTGAGACTGTGCAACAAACTGAAGCTTTGTACACATGTAGCCGTAATTCTCCTTTTTAGCTTCATGAGTACCACCAGGCAGTCAACACATGTCAACCGTGCTCTCCTAGAAAATATCCTGACAGATTTCTCGACTGAAGTGGCTGCCATTGCAATATGGCTATTGCGGCTTTATAATTCCAGCGCTCCCCCCTCCCTCTCATTGAACAAAGCCCGGCGATACCAAATGCACGCCGTTGTTTTTCTCTCCCCGATAACTTTGCCTTCACATTTAATATTGAAAATTGTCAGCGTGAGCACTCTCACCATGGTCTCTTTAAAACAGTAAAGCAATTTGGCTGCTCATTAGCAAGCGGCAGAGGCATACAAGACCTGCCGGTGTTTATCTGAAAAATAAAAAGAAATTTAACTGAGGTTGAATCTTTTGATTGCGTGCTGCAGTTTACAGTGTGGTTTCTCATTGCTTCACACACACACAGACAAAGCCCATTTTGTATATGTTGCTCCAGTGGCAGTTTCTGAAGAAACGCTCCGGTTTGCGATTGTTTCCATCCAACTCTGGGAATGAACGGGAACAATGAAGCAACCAGAGTCATCCATCCATCCATCATCGATTAACCCGCTTATTCCTGGTCAGGGTCACGGGGGGTGCTGGAGCCTATCCCAGCATGCATCGGGCAAGAGGCAGGAATACACCCTGGACAGGCCGCCAATCCATCACAGGGCACACACACCATTCACTCACACACTCATACCTATGGGCAATTTTGAGTCTCCAATTAGCCTATCCTGCATGTCTTTGGACTGTGGGAGGAAACCGGAGTACCCGGAGGAAACCCACGCGGACACAGGGAGAACATGCAAACTCCACACAGAAAGGCCCTCGGCCGGGATTCAAACTCGGTACCTTCTTGCTGTGAGGCGACAGTGCTAACCACTGCACCACCGTGCCGCCCTGCAGAGTCAATCAATCTGAAAATAAATACGTTTTTAATTTGGGAAAACTAGGAACCCTGAGCAAGTTGCATGCCGAGAGAGGCCATTCGGCCCATTGTCTTCAATACTCCGAGGGTCTTTTCCAATTCCCCTTAAAGTTCTGGTAAGGTATCTCGGTCACACTTCATTTGAAATTATGGTCGTGACACGCCTTCGTGATCATGTCACAAATGCTTCGGAATGCTTTGACACACATCACGGCATGCCAAAAACAATCATAAGACATTGTGACAGTTGTTATGGCTGTGGTATGACATGTATATTGACTGGTGTCATGGCACATTATACTAAGATACCTTGAAGAAGTGTGATGATACATGTCACAAAAGCCTATATATAACTAGCTAGGTAAGAGTACATTTGCATACCAATTGGGAGTAAAACACTTCACTTCCTTCAAGCGCTTCCTTCCACTTCACCAAATACTAAGCTGGTACAGGTATGTAGTTTTCATTTTTACAACTAGAATCTATTTACTTACTTCCACACAGTCACATAAGCACACAATCATTTACCAGGTTATGCTCAACAAAATGCGGCACTAAAAGGATCACTATGTACATATAATTGCCTTGTATTTGCTTAACGGTTGAGAAGAAAGTTGTTTAAAACGTGCATCTAAACAATATACAGCTTTTCCTAACCTTGGAACCCACGTCAGTAGTTATCATTTAATTACCATGTAGCAATGCATATTTTCCTGCTGGTTTCTAGTTCATTTTAAAATAAGTCATTAATATCTGCACAGCTCGTCTGCAAAACACTACCACTTAATGATCTACCCAATTGTTTCCTATTGGTCCCCTTTGAATTCTTAATTAGGATTTAGAACTCTGAAATGCCAAGTCACTTATCCATCTCTATGGTCTGCTTACTTTACTTTTCACAAATTTTACATACAGTGGGTCCATTCACTCAAATCTCTTCATTCATAAAGCGAGCATAGGAAAACTCCCTCCTTGAGCCGTCTACTATAGCTATCAGCTTTTGTTCCAGCAAATTGTTGCTTTTTAAACAATTCTTGACCTTGCACAGAACTTTTAATTACACAGGGCCTTTAATTGCTATGCACCCAAAAGCGGGAATAATCACTAGAATCATTTTAATCAGGCCATTTTAATAGTTTTCTCTGGGTTTTAATGTTGAATTCTTAATTATATTACTGAGGAGTACACCTGCTTTTAATCCTGTTTAAGTTTTTATAACCCCCAATGTGTCCATTTATATTTAACACCGGGGTCTTATAATAATTTCTTTTGATATAATAACACCACTTGTCAAGATTACGCATATGGCCGACTGTGGTGTAGTCCATAGGGTCGCCGACCCAACTCGAACACTAATCCCTTATGTGGCCAGGGGTTAGGTTCCCTCTTCCCTGCCATGGCACATTCTACTGGGATTCATTCACTATCTATAACCCTCACTGCTTTCTACCTGTCTGAATGAAGAGGAAAAAAATACACCAGGACAGCATACTGTCAGCTCTCCTCAAAAAATATATAAAAAGTGTGTTTGAAATTTTAACGCTATATCAAAAGCTACTGGACATGCCGTGCATGGCCAGCATGCCCTACCTGCACACCACTTTTATTGTGAGAGGATAAAGCAATTTCCTTCCATATTTTTGTATGCACCCTACCTTGCCTTTAACATCCATTTATACAACAGTAGTATATATCCAGTGTGTCAGAATTCAGTTGTGTATTTATATGCTTGTCAAAATGATTTAATGCAAACCGGTTGATGGAGAAATGAATCACGTGCGACAGTGGAATAGCTTCCATTCTTCATCATTTGAGCTGTGCCGCAGGTATGTCTCTCAGAAAGGAATATTGTACGTTCCATCTGACAGGAGAAATGGGATGCAAATGTAATCTGAATTTAAGGGCTGTTAACTTGTCATTGAAGATGTTTCATAAAATATTCACGTATATCTAAACTCTATGGAGTTAAATGTAAACCTCCAAGAAAACAACACTGTTTAAGTTAAAGTAATGTCTCAATAAAACGCACAACCCATATTACAGTCCTGGTGAATGTCAAATGAAACAGAAAAATGTGAAAAAAAAGTGATTTATGTGATTTAAGATTTTGTACATTTTATAGATAATTAACGCTTGATAAATTTACACTTGAACTGTAGACATAAAGCAGACATTGTCAAAAGCCTGACATATTGTTATAACTGGTCATGGCAGCATATCGACAGCTTGCAATAGGTTATAGTCATTACACGGACACAATGTATTAATTTGCAACAGCAATGTGACACTAATGCATTGTCATGGCTGGTAATGACAGGTCGTATGCATGACTATGGCTACTGTTGCTCCTGTAAGACATAATGTAAAATGTAACACAATCTGAAGTTCATCGGAATATGACATGCTGTAAATAATAAGAAACAGAAATACATAAATTCAGCCCATAATAATATCTGTGTATGAGAGAAAGTGAGCCAGAGCCATCCAGGGCAAAGGCACTGGGGTCCAAATAGAACAGGAGGAGGTGTGGATCCATCGCACATGGCTATCAGAGATCTGAAGATTGCATGGCGGGAGCCTGTAGTGAAACAAAAGCTGTCCACAGTACACTGCCAGTAAACATTTTCATGGAAATGCAAAAGTCATCACTGTGTAATAGGACCCGAAAGAACACCTGGTCACCTTTTTCCATCACGCTAAGTATGTATATTGTCTGAAATAACAAAAAAATAAAATAAAAAAATGCATCCACTGACACTGAAAGCCTCTCTTTGAAATTGAGATTGGTGCGGGAGCCACTTTCACTGTCTTTTGTTGCGAAGTCGCAAAACCAACACAGGGGTGGTACTCTGCTCAAAACATTCATAATATTCAAATCAAGCGTTCGAAGGATCTCGGGATGCCATTTCTGATCTAAATGACTCCGGATGGAATTATACCTGCCATTTCTTTTTGGATCACGTCCCTCTTTAAAGCCAATATTTGAACCCGTGTGTTTAGTTTACATATGAGAACTAGGTATAGATTTTTATAGCCTGGTCATATACATTGAGTAGATGAAGATTATTTTGTGAGAAATGATAAAATACTACAAATCAATATAATGCTAATGAATACAATCAATACAGCTTTGACAGCTTGAATACTCCAGTAGCCTAGCTATTTAGCCATTTTGGTTATGCTGGGGGAAGGCAAGGTTTCCTAAGTGTATCTTGAAGTAAGTTGTGAGGTAGATGTCTTCAAGACATGCTTTCGGAAACCGTCACCAAATTTTCATGATATATCTTCTAAAAGCATTTGAAGGAACTAGTGAAATCTCAAGATGTGTAATTATCGGGAAACTCAGCCCAGGATGATTCAGTACGTTCAATGCTATTTCAGCCAATAGGACACATAGAAAAAACTGAAACACCGCCATGTTTATTGTACTTGTGATGCGATACGAAGCTGATTAATAATAACCAAAATAGCTTACTTATAATAGTGCTAATTTAACAATAATATCACAATAGACAGACATCATACATTTATAAAACAGGATTTCTAATTGCAAATTGCCATACCGTTATATAAGATGTGCATTTAGCTACTGGTATTGTGAAGTGCTATAGCAGCCAGTCGGCTGTGTCATTCACTCTAATCTACGTAACTATGCTATGTTAATACTTCCAAACTTAATAAATACTGCACCCCTAACCACAAAAATGCTTAGCTAGATGTAACGTGTTGCAAGATATTCACTTGTAGCAGCCTTCAAACAAATGCACCTTCCGATCTATCGCCCTAATGATTGGGAATGTTCTGTCTAGGCTACACTTCACAGCTAGCTAGCTATAGCTATACCACAAAGTGAGTAGCCTACTTTGTGCCTTAACCCTTGTGTGGTGTTTGTGTTTTTGTTACTCACCCAGTGTTCACGGGTCTGGTGGACCCACAACATTATTGGGTTTTTAAAACAATAAAGCCATAACAATTTACGTAAAAATACTCCACAGATATTGACTTTATCTCAATTACAAGCAATATAGACAGCACATATGGTTAATATTGACCGTTTATCTCTGCTAGATCACATTTATCAATAAAAGTGATATTTGTTTTTTGCGATAAAATGTGATTTTTGTGTTCTTTTACATGCTCATCACAGAAAATGAGCCAAGGCCAATCAGTCTCAGGTTGAAAAAATTATGAATTGTATCATTTTTCTTTTAGTAAACATTGAATACGGGTCCCACAGACCCGAACACCACACAAGGGTTAAAATCAATGTAGGCCTACTGTTAGCTTTATCACTTGTCCAGTCAGCTAATATCATGCAAGACAGAGCTAACAAGGCAATTAATACAATGTTATTCTGTTAGATAGAATTACCAACAGGATGAGCAGTCTTTCCATTTTCTGCCTCCTCTATTAATCTTTACTATACACAGGCCTAACAAATGTATTAGCATGCCAGTGCTTACTTATTATTCTTCATTATTATTAATATTATTTTAATTAGTGCTATATTCTAACAACATTTAAGTTGGAACCCATGTATGAAAATAGTTTTGTTGGTATATTTGATTATTATTATAGTAGATATAAATATAGAAGAATACTAATACATACATAAATAATGATGTAATAATACTAATACTACTACTACTACTAACAATAATAATAATAATAATTATAATCCTTTACCTGGGGGGTATACAAAGCAGAATTACTTAGTTGGCTGAATAACTGCACCCGAGTAAACCCGGGAACAGCTCTTTTTACTTCAGTCCGTGTTCCAGATTTGGAATGGTTCCGGGTTTTACTCGGTGCAGTTATCCAGCTAACTAAGTAATTGTGCTTCATAGTATACCACCCAGGTTTATTATGTATCCTGTAGTTTGCCATCTAAATGAACCCTTACACCCAGTCACCATGGTCTTCATAGTCTGTCTTTCTGTATGGAAGACCTGTTTTGCACCTTATCATACAGTACCATAAGCAACGCAACCCATAAATAATGCATAATATACATCTCATTATAGTGGAGTGCAATCACATGCAAACTCAGAGTTTCTGCTGAAACTATATCTAGTAGTTATTATTATTATTATTATTATTATTATTATTATTATTATTATTCTCAATTCCATGCAATATAAGCAATGCATATGATTAATGGCTGAAGATGCTCTCCGAAGATATGATTTATATATTTAAAAAATCCATTATAATGAAGGCATAAATCATGTTTGAAAACATTAAAGTGAAACAAGGTTTCCACGCAGTAGATTGATATTCATTATTTTGAACTGACACTCAATCATTTTTCATATTTATCTTATTATAGTCAAAGAAACCATATACGCAAAAAGACAAGAGCAAATGCAGATAATAACAGCAAATATAAACACAAAACAAGAACCACATTTACACTGGTTTAGTCACCGATAATGAAATACATCTCTCAAAAGAGTCATTCCTCTTTTTCTAAAAGTTTAAAAATGGTTCAGTTTGACCTAAACCAAACTCAAGGGTTAAGCTTTCATTACATTACATTATAGTCATTTGGCAGACGCTCTTATCCAGAGCGACGTACATTAGTGCATTTTCGAACTAGGAGCAAGTGCGTTAAAACGACCCTAAAAGGTAAATACGAGTTCAAGTACCAGGCGTAGTCAGTCTGATTTATTATTATTATTTTTTTTTTTTCAGTTGGTACGGGGAATGCCGATATCAGAGTATTGTGTTGAGTATTGCATTTCATTATACAACCAATTGGCTGTGTTTATCATAGGTGTCAGAAAAGTCTGAGTAATTTCTCTGAAAAATAAATCTAAAACTAACCATTGCACTTGCATGCAGTCTTTCATGTAGAGAACAAAGTTATTTTACCAACCTTCCAAAGACCCATTCTTAATGGCATGTCATGACAATGCTTTCCTTGCCAGGGTTCTTGGAGAAGGTACAGTACATTTGATTGGTATTTTATTTCTGACGCAGATATAAATCTGTACAATTGTTGGATCACCAAGGGTGAGGTTCTACTGTGGCTCATAAGTAGATGTGACTGCTACTGCGCATGAACAATTAGCATCTACAGGACAGCACGCTGCATGTTCATTATGTACAATTTGCATTAATTGTACAGCATGCTCAGTATGTGTAGAATTATCAGTTAGCATTTAGTTTGTCAGTTAAAAAAAGTAGAAAAATGTTTCTAAATGAACTAATGAAGTACTTCTGACATTTCAACCAGCCTGCAGTTTGGAAAAGTTTCAGCTCCTGCATTTCAGAGAGTCTCTTAGAAGATCAGGCATGTTTTGAAGATATGTACGATCCATAAATCTATCCTTGCTTTGGCTTTGAAGATGTTTTTCTAAATGAAGAAGATAACTTGATTTAAAGGGGAGAAGAGGTGACTATCAGATAGCAGTAAACGTGTAAACACTGCCTGCGGTACTTGGTCTAAAGTTAAGCATTGAATTACTTGAAAATATTAAGTAGGACTGTGTGGGAGTGTATTAAGGGCACATTTTGGCCACCATTTTGCTTATTTTACAGATACATATTTTACAGATACGTTTAAATCGGCAGCTGATAAATTCTCTAGACCATGAGTAATTTCAGTTCACATCTAATGACTGATGAAGTGGTTCAAACGCCTTCTCTTGGTTGAACTTACCCACCTCTACTGGGAAGGACAAAACCCGCTACTTAAAATGGCTGTTTTCATGCATTGATTTCTCAATTACCCCGGTCATCAATGGTCAAAGAAAATCGCCACCAAACCAAAAAGTATGATTTAATTTTTAATATTGTTGAAAAGGGCTATAGATATTCTGCTGTAAATATGACAGTTTATTTAGGCTTGGACATTCTAGCAGAGAAGTAAAGCGTGCTTTGTGTTCCAACAATTTGTTTCTGTTTGTGGTACCCATTTCAGGTGCAAAGTTTCCCTGCCTCATCTAACTGTGATCTGTTCATTGACAAGTTGAAATGAACACACTGTGATATTTGCAAGATTTCATAATTTAGCTGAATTCCAAAAAATGTCTCTAAGTTAGATGAGGGATTTTTATGCGCCAGGCATGAAATCCAAATCCATTCGTTCCCGTACGCATATTGCACTAAATCCCTTCCTAGACATTCACCAGTCGGAACACATTTAACAATACAAAAACACCAATTTTATCTGTGATTCTCCATCAGCGATAACTTCACATTTCCCGTGGAAGTTTGTTGGCTAGAGTAAATATAATACTAGGCTCCTTTTCCATCGGAGAGATAGATGATTCATCCAAATAGAAATAAAACGACTGCCTGATTGTTAAGACCCCATTCCCTTTTGGTGTGGAGAAGGATTTATAAAGAGGGCGTAATGGCTGGCTGTCATGAATATTGTCACTCGGCATAATTTGGGCACGCTCAGGATTGTCAGTATTCTGGGGAGGCAGAGGTGTGTGAGATACTCGACTGCATTCATTCCACAAAGCACTCCAGAAAAATGTAAATGCGGCGATATCAGCCAAGGACCGAAGAAAGCGATTTCTCAGAAACAACCTTGCTACTTGGACTAGATGACTTTTTTATTACATCCTGTGCACAAAGACCATTATCATTTTTGTTTCTAGGATATGATTAGAGTGAGCAGACACACCAGTCATCTTTCTTTCTCAAGCACTCGGCTGCATAGCTGGAGACTCATTCTTATCGCTATAATACAGATGGGGGGGGTCTCTCCCTCTCTAGACAGTGGCACTGTCAACTAATTAATTTTATACTGGGGCACATGAAAAATTGGCTATTTACTAATGCAGGAGAAACATGATTGAAAACAACAGGGGCCAGGATTTAGATGTCTGATAAAGGCAAGGGTGATCACTGATCCCAACATTTACAAGCTGATGTAAGATATGGTAAGCTTTACTGACACATGGAAAACAATATGCTCCATTATAGAAGATTACCTTATACTTGACATACAAATCTGTGTGTATTTTGGGGGGTCAGGGAGGTTCATGGGATCCTCAGGAGTTCCTATATAAATAGTGGGAAGGAATACTCATCTCAGGTACTGAATTTTATTCAAACTTATTTCAGACCTCTCTCTGGTCAGTAACTCACATGCATTGTGATAGGCACTCAAGTTTTA
This sequence comes from Synaphobranchus kaupii, assembly GCA_029718625.1. NCBI lineage: Eukaryota > Metazoa > Chordata > Actinopteri > Anguilliformes > Synaphobranchidae > Synaphobranchus > Synaphobranchus kaupii. Next base: position 76,623,655 of record CM056381.1, on the reverse strand, counting down.
TTGCGTGTCTTATGCCAAAAGGTCAGTTCAAACAGATGATTGACAACCTTGATTCAATGTGTATCCTTACATTTGGCTCATAAGAGAAAAGAGCACCATTGATGACAGTACAAAACAAGCCTCCAGGGTGCACGGCTTTGCCGTATCAAAATGGGATTTCTCTTCACACCTTTTCCCTTTGACACAAAGTGGTTAGGCACTTGTTCCATTTGCCTTGCTAGAGGATAATGATGTGCCAGCCTAGAGACCGTAAGATAGTCCACTTTTAATGTGATTAGGAATGCGGAATGCTGAGTCACTTTGGGGTGGAATTTACTGTCCTTTCAAATGTCTAATTGGGGTAAATCATGTTCACCACTTCACTGGTGGAGAAAATGCAGTGAAAGGAATTGATTTCCAAACACAGTAGTTATTTTGGAATATGTGCCTTTCAAATGTGATTTAAGCACGCTCTCACTAATCACAAAAAATAAGCAATTTGTGCTCAAACACAGTTGATGTGCAAACCAGAATATCAAATATGCGGATCTACAAAACTACATTGGAAATACAAAATTGTATTTATGTAGTTAATCTCCACAATAACAAACAAAGTCATTGACACTTACTGTTTTACTTGAAAACATAGTGCCAACATAAGAAAGGTTGTTCACTTCACTAAACAATGCATTCTTATGCTGGGATAACATTGAGGTGGCCAGCAGACTAAGCATGGCTGACACGGCTCGGTGTGACCGCGCTATGCTTTAACAGCGATGAAGATGAAGAGTCACAGGGAGACCCTGATAGAAAGGGGGGGGGGGGGGGGGTCTGAAGGCCTGACTCTCCCCTTGCTGTTCCTCAGAAGCCTGAAAGGAACCATGCATTCGACTAAACAATGTGCTCCATTGTGGTGCTTTTATTTTGGTGGGGGGGTGGGGGGGGGTCAACAGCGAGGGGACTCTCAGTATCAGTATCAAAGATGTTATTACACTGGCCAACCACGGAAGACCGCAACCTGATCGCCGTCTGACCACATCTCCTTATTAACCTGGGGGTAATGCTATACTTCACTGACCAGGAGAGTGCCCCCACCCCTTCAATCAATATCATATCAATATCATTTTTATTTTCAGTTACTCCCCTGAAGGGGACACTAGTGAGCCAGCTCGCCACAGGACGACCACAAGGTTGCCAAGTGCAGACTAATGACAACCCAGCACCCACCCCTAGACCAATCCACCTACACAGGGTGCTAGCAGGCGGGGGGACCTGGGGTGTGTTCAGAAGGGAAGTCCCCTGCTCCGATAGGCAGATGTTGGCTATATCGTAAGATCACTCAAGAACTGGTATAATTTAGAGAAAATATAAAACTCAAATAATAGCGGGAGATTTTTCTTCTTTTATTATAATCACAGCCACTATGAAATATCCCTTATAAAAACCTTCAATGACAATTCAATGAACTTAAATTACAGTGCATTTACACATTACAATTACAAGTGGATATTAGATCAATTTATTCTGCTGCATACGTGTGTCTAGTATTGCTATCATAACTTAGTATGATTAATGCACAACTCATGAGGCTACTTTTATCGGTCTGTGACTCTTTTCAGTAACTGTGCCACAACTATAGCAATTTGAAATTTACAGAATATTTCTCTATGGAGTTTAACAGGGGTGGCAGTTGTCAAGTGGATGGAGTGGGGCGGAGCATCACTCCCTCATACAAACAATACATATCCACTTCCACTGCAGAGGTGAGCATGTAGCTCGCAAGAATGAAGCTAACGGACATAAATGAGGGGTTTTCTAAACAGGATCGTGATGACTAAAGCTCAAACTTACAGAAGCCGCAGACGAGATGAACTCTGGACTCCGTTGTGGCGGTAGCCATGATGGCTTATTAGCGGAAACATCGACTCTTCTCCATGGTCCCACTGTCCCTGTTCAAGACCACCACCTAAGGGTTCTGTTCCTACCACCAGCGAGGGGGGTCAAAGGGAGGTCCAGAGAATGACATTTAATATAAATATAATAGATCACCATGGAATATAAATATCATCAAACTCTGACCCCATATGAAATATAAATTATACCTCAGCAAAATTCTCATATCCGCTGTCGGAGGGATTTTCCCTAAGAGAGGCCCAAGAGAACCAGAGATGAGGCTCCTAAACTGTCCCGGGACAAGGGATAGGAAGGTAAAGCTCATTACGGCGCGTCACATGACCGAGTGTTTGAATATATAAGCAGGCTTTGCCCCAGGGCTGCTAAATTATTCATCCGCGGGTCTCCAGACGCTGAGAGTCAGGAAGGGGCCTGAAGCAAGTTCTGAGGTTGCCTCAGTCATCGTTCCACTCCGCCGTCATTGGAATTAACCCCCCTCCCCCCCCAGTCTTCCGAATGGAATCCTGCAGCATTCCCAGTCCGGAGAGGGTCATATTCACAAACCATTAGCAGGCTCTTATATGTATGAGTTTGCTGCAAAGTGCAGACACAGGGTTCTACATCACAATTAAACCGGCTTTCTGCTTCCAGTGCAGATCATTAGCCAGGTCCAACCGGCCCACTGTTTTACGGGTTTTTTTTTATTTTAAAAAAAAAAAGGTTAATACATGACAGTGAGAAAAATGAATCTCCTCTATAGCGCATTAAATTCACTGTGCTTAAACCACAAGGCCAGCGAGGAGTCTGCAGGGTCAAAACAAACCCGGCAATAACCTTCAGGAGACTTCAGGCAGAAAGGATTCGCTGAATCCAAATGGAAAAGCAGCAGCAATAGGCCCTATAAATGAGTTATATACTGTTCCGTTACATAACCTAATAAAATAGCCATCATCATCATCATTGTGCATAGCACCGGTAAAATAATATTCAGCAGACAGAGAACAAGCAAAAAGTAGCGAAACCATATTGTAAAGATGACACGGCGGGAGAAATATCTAATATGAAAAATGAGCTATGACGCCGATGTAATTAAAATGCGGGCAGAACTCGCGTGCCAGCCATGATTGCACATAGAGTAGGGCTGACTGAACACGCAAGACCCCCCCTGCATCTCTGGCAAGAACCGGTTCCCCAAATAAGCTGACAGAAATCCGTTCTCAGTGTAGACCCCCGGGACAGAGTAATGACATCACAAATATTGCTTTAGAGCCGTCTCAGTGTCTCATGGTCATATAATCACCACTATTATTTGTGGCTCATGTAGGAATTCATATGGGACTAGAGGTAATGACCATCTTCGCCACCATAAGCACAAAGAAGTGTGCCTAGGCTGTCAACGCCTGATGACAACTTCCATTACATTACTTTTTTTATTGCTATATTCATTTGGTTACCATTTCATTCTTTTGAAATAGACAAAATGGTCTTAGACAGTAAAATATATCTTTCCCATACATATTGTACATATTACCCATATAGACTGCTGGTGCTATTGTAAAAGTGCTCAATGCGTCCATGAAATGTTCTAGATAAAGCCCAATTATATAACTAGACATTTACTGAAGCAGTTTAAGTTCAGTGCTTAGCAGCTAGAAAAACTGAACCAGGGCCCTGGCTGCACTAATTCCCAGGTCACCATGCCATCAATTCTTGGGAATATTTACCCAGAAGGCCATACAGTGGAGATGTCCTTTCCTGCGACTTTGTTGTATCATCTATTCAAAGTGCTCCTGTGTAGGCTTAAGCATGGGCAGGGCCTCCATCAACCTCCGCAGCCAGTCACATTTCTCTTCAAACAGCATCATGGAAAGAGAACACTGCATGACAAGAGGAGTTTCAGGAAGATATCCTACCGGTTAAATTTCAGTGAAATTTGGGATGTATCGGCCGTGAGCGGGAGTTTCCTGTGTCGGCACGTGCGTCGAGACTTCTGGACACTCCCGGGTCACTTCTGCGATCGGGATTTGTGGACTCGAATATTCCCGATGAATTCATGGACTCTGACATTTCAGGCTGTGGACGAAGGTGGATGGCCATGTCTGGTAATCTATGCCAAGTGTCTGGACAAGAACACCGCCGCGCCTGAGATTTGTCAGTTTCCGAGATTGACACGTGTCACACACGGCAGGAAATGCGGCCGTTTACAGATTTGCGCACTGTAGGGTCCGCCCCGTAAATGCACCTTTTTTTCGCGCAGTGGAAGCGCATTTACAATTTTTGTTTCCAGTTCTCTTTGCCAATACATAGAAGACTTGAAGTCATCAAATTCCCAGGCAGACGATAAACGTGCAGGTGAAATAATTAATGCAATTAACTGCTCAATTTAATAACTGTTAATTGCCACTCAATATGCATTACATTACCTTGCAATAATGCCAGAGGCATAAACATCACAGCACAGAAACACAGCGACGGGTGAGTCTCATAGCAGGGTAACTACTCTGTGTAAACCCTCTTTTTTTAATAAATTCTTTTAAAAATGTCACTTTTGATCACATTTTTTAAATCAACATCACATCTTTTAAGCATATGATGCAAGTTTATGCACAGCCTTGGCCTGGCGTGTCCTGCTGGACGGTGGAAAGAAAATCTAGGCTGACCCAACAGGGGTTGAGTGACCTGAGCACGACTTGGCTCAGCACAGACAATGTGCAAAGGCTATAAATTGGAAGAGAGCTCTTCCGACGCTCTTCTAAAAACGAAATATGCCTTTGCAGCGGCTAATTAGCGTCGGAAGGGAAAGGAAGGCCTTGACTGCGGGCCCCCATTTTTCACTTCATTTCTGTGGGAAAATATTTCATTGATTTTTGCAGGAATCGAAAAAGGCCCAAGCTGAAACAGACTCTCAGTGTGGGATTAAATTCAGTGGCAGAGATCGTGCGCCTCTACACTAGCCCTCTCGACCCCCCCCCCCCCCCACCCCCAATTGCATCCAACCTTTTCTCAGTTTTAATCTTCTGTTTTGTCTGTACCACAACTTGTTCTTTCAGCAATACAGAGGGTAGATCTTCAGAGCTTTTAAGCACGCTCTCTGTCAGTGGGTCAATACTGTCCTCTTGTTTAAACTTTTTTTGTTTTTTATTATCTTTCACATACATGTTTACATTTGCAGCTTGGAAATCAATTTCTACAAGGACTCCGGTAAAGTCAGCCAGTGTGTGAAAATTGGTTTAAAAAAAATTAATAAAAAAACACATTTTTGGTGGAGTAAATCAAGCATGCACAAGTTAGATTTCCTTGCAAGGTTGCTTGATAAATGCTCAGCAGATTTAACCAGGCAGTTTAATTATTTTTTCCCAAAGCAGCGGGCCCTTGGTCAAACCTGTGCATACATTGAAATGTCTTTATTGTGCAAAAACCCATTTGCACTTTTCTATGACATTGAAACATTCTCCCTAATAGCAAAGATTTAGAGACTTTGTTACCAGATGCATACATCGCTACATGATAGCCTGTGCTTCCACAAGAATGCATTCTCACAGGAAACACGCTTTCCCGCCAGACCCCAGCCAAGCGCTGCCACCCCTCACACCCCATCAGAGTGATGCATGATGGGAATTGGAGTGACCTCTAATGAAGAACGTGGGTGGACCTAATCGCACATTGTTGTCACGCTGTAATCGGCACAAAATAAATGCCTCCCGTCACCACATTCCGCCATGCGACAAAGATCCTGCTTGAAATAACAACTCATACGGTCGGCAGAAGATTGCTTGGGTACTTGCATAAATCACAATTCAGTTTTCCGAAATCCCTCTGAGAAAACAAATCTCTTTTGATCTCGTCTCAGATTATTGCGCTTTGCATTAAAGGGAGCGAGATCAACCACTCACTCTTGAAGAGCAAACAATTAAAACTGTACTCATAGAAACTAGGAAATATCAATTTTACATTTTCAAAGTTCCCCTGGCCAAATATTATAATAGGTAAAGATCCTTTTAATACCAAAGCACAAAGCAATGTTACTACTGCTTACTGCATTACTCATTTACTGTCTGTCAGGCAAACACTTAAATGAAAAGGAGAGTTAGTAATCAGAGCAACTGTATCAACCATCGCACAATCAGCGACTCTAATTACCACTTTTAAAAAAACGTGGGAAAATGCAGACAGAGGTACTGATCTGAAAACATTCAAGGAAGAGGAATATTTAACTGTATATATTAAGGACTGAAACCCTACCACCACGATCAGGGTGACAGTACAACATAATGGGTAGGGAACTGAGCATATAACTCAAAGTTAATGGGTTTGATGCCCAGGTGGGGCGCCCCTGTTGTACCTTGGTGCGAGGTACTTAACGCGAATTGCTTCAGAAAAACATCCAGCTGTATAAATGGGCCATGCGTATCTGTAAACCGCGCAAATCGCTCCGTGTGCTCAATGTCAAAATGTAAAGATCTGGTGGAGAAGATGCCATGTTATAACGCCTGAGTGTGGCCTATGCATTGATAAAATGATTACATTTTCTTTCCCCGTTGTCGTGACCGACGTGCTAATAAAAAGGAAACTGTGCGGTATCTGTTGTCTGTCTGCATTATGTATTTTAACGATGACACTGTGCTTATGTGAACATACAAATAAAATCCCAGCGTAATAAGACCGCTTTACTATTCATGTCTCATACCCTAATTTTCGTTATTGATACACACGTCACAGTACATTGCCACATATTATCAAACCTTCGTATTCATTTCCTGGCATTCTATTCTTTATTATAAAATGGTGACACAAGGTGACCATAGGACGGACTTTTTCATAATCTCAAATGCACACCAACATTCTTCTGGTCAAAACCACACCAGGTAGTCAGTCTCCCACGCATAGCCCGACATGCAAGAATAAGCTGACTGTGATTAGTGTTAAACACAGATTGGGGCCAACCAGCTGGATGTTTGTCTGCGCGCCACATGAAAACAGCGAGGGCAAGAATCCCTTATCTTTCTTCAACTGAACACGGTGCAGCATAACAGCCACCAATTACCGAAGCAATCTGTCTGCCCCTTCTTCCCATTTCTCTCGTTCCGTCTGTCTTTTTCTTGTGCCCCATCCCTCTTTCTCACTCTCCCCTTTTAAGTGCCACCGTTGAATCATGATCTGCTTTTTAAGGTAATTACTCGGAGGATATTGATTGGGGAAACTTTAAAAGCCTCGGCCAATCAGCCGCACTTCCATGTTCGGGGTGTTTTAAATCTTATTTAGTTGACGTATGCACTAGTCACAGACTCAATATTCAACAAACAGTTGCTCAGTTTTCATTTATTCCCTCGATCAAGGTGCATTCAATGCTCCCCTGCCTCATATATTATTATGGATAGACAATTTGCATTTTAACAAAATTGATTAACAATTAAAAAAATAAAAAATAAAATCTTTACTTAAAAAGCCAATGCAACTGGATAATTGGCACAATAAATAGTCAATAAATCTGTATAATTGACAATTATAGCAGCTGTAGAAGCAGCATTCCAGCATCGGTCTGACCTCTCTTGGGTTTTCCCATTAGAAAACCCAGAATGAAGAATGCATTAGCATTGGAAATGGCACGAACAATCCTGCTCCAGCTTACTGGCAATCTCCCGATACTGGAGCAGGTCCTCTTCTGCCCGGCACACAGGGAGTAATGTCCCCCCCTTAGCTGCAATACTCATTAGCACAATGTGGTTACTTTACAAGGCATACCTCAACGGCAGCGCCCCATTGCATTGTGGTAAATAGGGCAGCCCGGTGACGTTCACAGTGTAAAAGCCGTTGCTGAGGGAGTGGAACCAATGGGAGTAGGCTGGCGTGAAACGGTATTTACATAAAAATGATCAATTTTTCTGTTTTATGGGGGCAGTCTCGGTTTAGTGCTGCTTGGCCATGTTCAGGGTTATATGCATGAAATATGTACGATGCCTGTGTTCATTAAAATCACAAATGAGTGAAACTTATTCCCTGGCCCCAGGAGAAGGCAGTCAGTGCACAAACCAGGGGCCTCATTTATAAATTCATCTTGGAATTCATCCTAAATGTGAGCGTATGGTTGTTTCCTAAAATGTTCCTACGACCGATTTATAAAATGTCCATACACACGAATAAATGTTCCTACGCATGACCTATTTATAAATCAGAAATCATCCTAAAAATCATCCGCACGTGAACGAGCTTGTCAGCTCCATCCAGTGAATGCCCACAAATATTTTTATCTGGGCTGCATTTGAAACCAATTTAACACGCTCCCTTCCCTTGCTGTCTTCCCTCGAGGGAGCTATCTTATCATGCAATTTGCTACGTGCAGCAAGCAAACTTAAAAGGTGCTCTGCAAGGGAGGATTGACGAGAAACAAACAAAAATGGAACTGAACCGCCCTCGCAACATTTCGGAAGTGCAACACCATAGTGTTGAAATGTGACCGCCACATAGTTCTGTGGTGACCACCCACAGTTCTTTTTCCATGTGGAGCATTGCATTATGGGATTCCCTTCTTGTTGGAAGCTTGCATTTTATACCCTTGGTGGAAGGGAGGATAAACGAGGGAGCAAGGGGATATAATTACTCCCTCCCCTTTCTTAAATTGGATCCGAATCACACTTGGTGTGGCTGCCATATTTCATCCTGGCATTTTGGGGATTCCCCCCTTGAAGTAAGGGAAGGGAACAACAGGAAGAAAGAATATATTTCGTAACCCGGAGGGAGTAATTATATTCCCTCACTCCCTTGTTTATCTCCCTTCCACTAAGGGTATAAAATGCGAGCTTCCCGCAAGAAGGGAATCCCACAATGCAATGCTCCACATGGAAAAAGTGGCCGGTCACCACAGAACTACGTGGCGGTTATATTTCAACTCTATGGTGTTGCACTTCCGAAATGTTGTGAGGGTGGTTCGATTCCGTTTTTGTTTGTTTCTCGTCAATCCTCCCTTGCAGAGCACCTTTTAAGTTTGCTTGCTGCACGTAGCAAATTGCGTCACAAGATAGCTCCCTCGAGGGAAGTGAGCAAGGGAAGGGAGTGTGTTAAAATTGGATTCGAATGCAGCCTTGGTCGGGTTTTTTTTCTACAAACTAAACTCCCTATGTGACCATTGTCACGTGATATACAATTGACGTCGGCCTATAGCCATTACACATCTCACATTGGGTTTTAATAGTTTACAGAAATGTTAATGTTATAATTTCAGTATTGCATAGCCTAATATTTGTTTAATTGTTTTTATTTTTACTTAATTGTTTTAACTTATTTTTCTATAGAACTCCATAGAGTTCAATAGGAAAATGAGTCAGGAGAAACAACCCTTAAAGTGATCCATCCATATATGCTGCATAGCTGGCAGCAGTGATGGTTTGAGGCTCGTTTGATACCTCAGACCCTTGATGACTTACTGCCATTTAGCCAACCGTGGGTTCCATATTATTCCCGTGTAATTTACAGCTTACTCTAGTCCCACCCCCCAATTCCCAAAGAGATCCATTCAAATGCAGAGACGTTACAGTATCGCTTGTTAGAGTACCTGAAAATAAGATATCAAGAGTCTTCCAAACTTCCAAATTATTATCTAATAATTGGACAATCATTTACACCGGTTTTGTGCACCAGACATCAATTTTAAGTAAAGGTAGGGGTGTACTTATTTTTTCCTCATGATGAATTTTCATTTATGTTCATTTCAATTGCTTAAGTGATTCCAAAGTCTACTTTTTAGCATAATTTGTTGAATTAGTTTACCTTAATCAATCAATATGGTTGAAAGTAAAATAAAATAAACTTGTGTCCAGATGTGTCAAAAAAAACCTGACTACTGTTTGAGGGTGTACTTACTTTTTCACATGACTGTATGCACCTTCAACCACGATATTTTCAGTAGCCTATGCTTTCTTTTGTACGCACAATTTATTTAAACATAACTCCATTAACTCGGGTCTCTCAATCGGTCTCATATAAATCAGACTGATGAAGATTATGGACTTGGATTACTGCCAAAAATTTTAAACGCATAGAACAATTCATACATGAAGGATACAATTCACAAATATAGAGCATGATTCACATATAAACAGAACACAATCTTGCATTTTGCAAATCTAATTATGTTTGAGAATGGCCACATGATTTTTGGCCATTTACCACATCCTCACTTCCAAAACTCACGAGTGCACAAACGTGAAAAATGTAAGCCATTATGCATTTGTAAAACATTACGTTTGCGGCAGTATTTTTCAAACATAACAATGGACGCTCCAGTGGGCAGCTGTCACATTTCTCTTCAAACGTAATTCAAATCCAACCACCTTGGCGTGTCACTCACCTCTTAGCTTTCAAATAAATTGCCAAAGACAGAAAGTTACAGGCATCCGACAGTGGAATTGAGGTCATCTAATCCTTTCATTCCGTTGACACAAATAAACCCAAGTCAATTTAAAAATAAGATGCGCGTCCACTGCTTCTCAACACATGGAAATGGACTCATAGGGAGGCCAGTCCAGTTGATTCATCTTTATTGAGTGCATTTTAGTACAATATTTCTCAGAAAGTTACAGTTACAAACTCCGACACACTCATCACAATAAAACAAATCTTAATTATACAATGACACAGAGGAGAGCTCGCAGCCATGGTATTTACAGTGCGGTGAGTTTGTTGCGTGGCGCCGGAGGCTTCCGCTCCCGTTTCTATAAACATCTGGATTCCTTTTTCATTTTCCCAAGGTCCCGTGGGGCACAGTACTCTGCAACGTGCAAGAAAAAACAAATTGATATATAGTCTCACATTTTGAACCTCAAACATGATCTGAAAAAGGAACCTTTGAAATGGCTCGCAAATGTACGGCAAACTCATTTGGTCAATTCATGACACTACTGGAGACGACCGTAGTTAACAGTACAGCCCTGTAGTAATGCCTGAAAGAGAGCAAACTGGCAACTGGAGGACATTCATCGTAAGGCGAACCTTGTTGAGATTCTGCTCACAACCAGAGGTCACAAAGGAAAAGTCTGTTTAATTCACTGGCAAATTAAACACAGCCCACACCTTTAACGGATATCTATCCCCTTCATATCAGTCTCAGTCAAGAGACAAACAAGATACTCATTCCACATCGCACTTTAGTCCAGTCCAGCAAGAACCATTCCAAGCTAGTGACAATTTTACTCGATTGGCTGCTATTGAATAATTTTCTCTTTTTTATTACACTGGTAAAACTAGAAAACCCATTACTACTTCATTGGTTTTTCTAGGTAGTGACCAGAAAGTACTGCACACAGAATTAATGATCGAGCATTTAGATTTCAAGATTTCTAAATCACCTTCCCGTTATGCACTTATTTTGAATCAACATCATGTATAAGATCTAACAATCATCAGTTCCTCCGTTTACCACTCGATCAGTATGTTTACAGTTGACTTTTCATGAAGTATACAATTAAAAAAATAAATAATAATCACACAACCACGAGACTAGCAGACAGGGACTTATTTAAACCCATATACCCCAAGAATAATTATGCTAATGTTCTCATTTGTTGAGCATTTTGTATATTCAATTAGCGCGAATCTGCTTTAGCCATCTGAAACTAGTTCAGGTGAATGCAGCGATTCACACACAGTCGTTAACCTGGCTCTCTAATTAAAACCCACTTCAGACTCCTACCTTTGGCTGCCTATGCATTAGCATAATCTAAATTAATCAAATGGGCACTGGTTTACTCATAGAAACCTTGGTGACCTGATAGCAGATAACCGTAGCAGTTTGCATCTGTCTATATTTTCCCGGGACATTCTGAACCACGTTTGGAGACGACAAATCGTTCTTGCGTGGGTGAAAGTTGCTGGTGTTAATTAAAAAATAATGGGTTCATGCACAGTTAATTAAACTGTGACTCAGACAGATAATGGAATTGTTCCACCACAGAGAATTACAAGGCATAACCCCCGTCACCATCGGCCACAGGCATGAAATGACTTACACATTTTCCCGCTGTCTGTAATATTTTCCTGCTAGATTTTCTTTGCTCTGAAATATAAATGCCACCTGTCGCAACAATGACTTGTATATGTCCGAAGGCATAGAACAGGGCTTTTGAGCACACTGACTGAAATGTAAAATGTTTTTCTTCACAACTGTGTCAGAGAAACAGGGGAATAAACCAATACGTTATGTTTGGCTAAAGGCAGATGCATTAATGCAACTTATTTTAGGTTACCATGGGGTCAGTGTGATCTATGTACCTGCATGTCTGTGTCAATGTGTGTGCTTGTGTAAGACAGGGTTTTGAAAACTTTTTAAAAATTAGTATTGCATAGTTCGAGCATATTGCATTGAGCCAATTCTGAATGAGTCAATTGCAAGGGATCTGAATGAGTCAATTGCAAGGGATCTGAATGAGTCAATTGCAAGGGAGAAGGGTTCATTTTTCAAATGCAGTCAAGGTGTGGGTTAAGTCTGTGTGAATAGCAGCTGGTTCATTTAGCTTTGATGTGCATGTAGACCTGTTATTATGAACTTTCCCAAGCTGTCAGCGCAGTACGATACTAAGACCCAGGGTTTTTATACCGCCAGTTTTCCCAATTAGACAAGTAAATCATTGGAAACTGACAAATAGTTGTATAAATTTCCAATAATGGAAACCCAGCTGGAGAGAGTACATGAATGGTGTGTGTGTGTGTACAGTATAAATACAGTTTAATTCCCCCCTCAGCACAGTCTCACGCATAGTGTGCCTGCTCTACGTTTGTTCGTGATGGCAGGCTGCCAGAGACCTGTCAATCATCTCCCCCCTCACCACACCCCTCCCATTATGCTACTGTCTGAGCCAAGCCTTGCTGTATTCTTATTGGTGACTGTGACGGCCCTCATTCACACATACCAAGTGAATAGGGAGATCTGTGATCGGTGGAGGTCAGAGGTCACTCATTTAGTGGCACTAAACTTATGGAATACCAACAACCCCCCCCCCCCCCCCCCACACACACACACACACACACACACACACACACACACACACACACACACACACACACACACACACACACACACACACACACACACACACACACACACACACACACACACACACACACACACACACACACACACACACACACACACACACACACACCCAGGGGGCAAACGCCCTGGCACTGTTCATCTGATGTGGAGACTGCTGTATTTAATAGCTCGTTAATGCACTGATCCATTGATTTAAGTTTCAGTGCATTTCTAGTCACACGACCGAACGAGCTTGGCACATTAGTTCCAGGGGAGGCCGAGGCCGGGTCCGCTAAACGCGAGCGAGAGCAGCACTCAGCGCTAGCCGTCACTGAAAAGCCCCGCTGAAAATGCACAGCTGAAAGCCTCTTACAATTAGAGTCTCATTAGGATCCTAAGCACCGTTTACCACTGTCATCCATCACACGACGAAAAACAACAAACACCCAGCAGCGACCGGCAGAGGGGGGGGAACCGGGGGATGCATCCCTGCCTGTAAAGAGGACAAACCGGCCCTGTGCCCTCACCTGGATGCATGAGGCTCCAGGTCCAGCTGCAGGTCTAGTTGTAGATTTAGTCGGGCCGCATGTGCTGTACATATACATGCTATATATGTACCCAAAATATTTAAACGAATGCCCACTGTCTCTGCTTACATTACATTACAGGTGTTTAGCAGACGCTCTTATCCAGAGCGACTTACACAACTTTTTAGCATTTTTTACATATTATCCATTTATACAGCTGGATATATACTGAAGCGATTCAGGTTAGGTACCTTGCTCAAGGGTACAACGGCAGTGTCCTACCTGGGAATTGAACCTGCAACCTTTCGGTTACAGGGCCAGTACCTTAACCATTATACTACACCGCCGCCCCTAGTGCTTGACACTAAAATGAAGGTTCAATGGTACAATGGTGTCTTATCCAGTAAGTGTACTTACCATCCATGCAAACACCACTGATAATTTCCTATTAAAAAGGAGAACGGAGTCTGTGTGCCAATAATTTAAACACAGTAGTGAGGGCTCCACAGAACTAAAAATCAGCTGCGAATATCAGACTGAAAACAAATCCCATTGCTGGTCTGTCACCTTTTCTGGAAAACTCATGGCAATCTGGAAGGACTGGATTAGCCTACTCAGCCTGTTGGTAATTAGCTTCACTGTCTAGATACCATTGACACCAGGGCAGGTACAGTTTTGCTTTCATAGCGCACGTAATGGAGTTGGGCCTAAACATTGAAGCACGAGTGGCTTTGTGCCACCCATAATGAGACTGCCAATCAAATACACAAGAATTTGTGGAAGGTAATGGAAAACATGCTCTATTAGACCTTTTACTCATTTCCCTGAGTGTGTAGCAGCATTGGAGCGTGTCTGTGTGAGCAGGTGCGAATGCATGTCTGTTTTTGTTTTGTGTGCATTTGTGTGTGCGTGTGTGTGGGTGTTTACACAAGACACGATTATTCATTCAGTTCACATGGCTGACATACTGTACATATAGCATATTGTTGTTAATACCTACGTTTGTATAAGGTACATACCGACAGTTTGAGCTGCAGGGCTGGAACACCTCCTTTGAACCACGGCTCCGAGTGTTCACACAGAAATAAGCCACACAAGAGGAACAAGAGAAGGTCTTTACAGGTAAGAGCTCGGCAGCTCGGAAACCCCACGCCAACAATGTCTCAAGACACAACTGTTTTTCTCTTTCTTTTTTTTTTTGAATTTGACACAAAAACAAATGTTCTTTGTACAGTATCAGCTAGGCCCGAAACCTGTTCTCTACAGCGGCCTGTGGCCCCCTTGTGCTGAAAGCAAAATAAAAACATCCAGGAAAAATCCCAGCGTAGGGGGCCACCGAGGCGTTATTTACAATCCATTTAACTCATTTACAATCCGTGTACTTATTTGCCAAAAATGCAAGCAGAGAAGAAGTTTTTATATAACAAATGACCTTCAATATGAAGATTTTTTTTCCCCCCCAGTTATTTCATTATATTTATACATGAGCACATATTTATATTCCTCTGGCGGGGTTGTGATCCAGGTGCAGCCATCTCGGGCTGTCCTTGGGCTACGCTATCCACCTGAACTTTAGCAGGCAGCTCAGCGCTCATTTTCCTGGGGAACGAACACAGTTATGATGGCTGACGAAGAATGACGATGGACGCAAGCTCGCTTTTCCACCTTTTGTTTCCTCCTCCGATGTAGCAGGCCGAGGGCAAAAATAATCAATTTTTTTTTTTTTAAATCGGTGATATTCCACAGTGTCTTAATATACTCTGTTTGTTTCGGTCTTCGTACGGTACATTTAACATAACGGATTTCATTTTTTCTGTCTGCTGGTGATCGAGTACCAGTCTTGGTCGAGGAAAGGAACGGTTGAACCGAGGGCTGGCTGATACGGCGGGGATTCGATCAGATCAAAACGACAGTTTCCACGCGGGGAGCGTTCCATCGAATCCGTGGCGCCCCGGCGGCTCCCGCGCAGGCTCCCGCCGCTCAGCGCCCCCTCTAGTCATGCCACGGCAGAGGGCGACTGGCTCATCTGCGCCCTCATGGACTGGATGTTGTTCAGAATCTTCCTTTGGTGCCCTGCCAGGGTCACCCCTATTCTGAGGAGGTCCCTGGAAAATCAAAATGGAGACCAGCCGTCAGAGAACGAAGGGGGAGAGGGAGGGGAGGGGGAATAAAAGAGTGCAAATATAACATTTAAAATGACAGGTAGAGCCTCGGCACGGATTTGACGTGGCACTGTCACGCCGTCTCAAGCTTCACCCTCTCTGGAAGCCGTTCATTTGCATATCTTTTATTTTATTCTTGGCAGAAGGAAGAGATAAACAGGAACAGCCAGACTCCACTCCGTGCACAAGATACAGTTTGTACCTGGTGTTCGCATTCCTATGCAAATACATTTTAACACTGGTAAACAAGGACCCAGAAGGCGCCATTTTGGAGATATTTATCAGCTATTGTTACAGACTGTGAAACTGACAAATCCAAACATGCATTAAATATGTGCAGTATATCACTGGCGCGCATTAAATTACAGGTGCAATCACGCCACTGCATCGCATAAAAAAAGTGTAACTATTTAATCGAGACGTTGATAAAGGGGGTCGCGCCACCCCTGACAGCTATAGCGCGCTGATTTTACACATGAAAGCACAGCGCGTCTACAGTGGGTCCGCACTACGCCTACATTAGTGTTGAGAAACAGAGCACTTATTTGCATTGTGCAGATGGCGTTTGAAGTCAGGCGCATAGTTGCCTTTCTGATGGAAAGGTCTCCTCCCAGCAATGAGCCGACAAGAGTTTGCGGCAAACCCAGATTCTGAAAGAATCCCACCCACCAGGACGCCAGCAGCGCTCGTATACAACCACCTGCGGCCCTTTAGGAATACCGATGCCTCCATCCCAACAATGCAATTCATCAAACTCTTCACAGAAAATAATTAAATTCACATAATGGTGTAGCATCACCACAGTAGCAGAGACTTTCTAGCAGTGCCACTCTGATCTACCCATTTATATTCTCCTGCCAAAATCGCAAAAGGAGTTTTTCAGTCCGTCGAACGCTCCACGTGACTTCTCTAAGACATGCTCCAGAAAATATGCTCTTCACTGAGATCAGACTGTTCTTTCACACCCTCATTTCAACCAATATTTAAAATGAGGATATTTATCTGGTGGGCTCATGCTGGACACTCATGATTATATTAATGCATCCATATAGCAAAATTTCTGGATATGCAGCAGAGCTCTTGCTCAAAACCAACGTGTGTGTGTGTGTGCGCATCATTGTGTGCCCGTTTAATGTGATCTTATACGCAAATACCATTCTGCCCAAATTAGTTTCTTGTATGGCTCTAGAGAGGTTGACACCAGCCCAATCACCTTTGTTAATTATGGAATAAGCAAGATCATCCAACAAACATTATATGCATTTGCATGGAAAAAAGGATGTGGTAAATCAGAGATGTGGAATGCTTCTCACCAATCAGGGTTAGATGGAAAAGAGAGCGGGGAGGCGGTTTGGAAAAAAATATGTTTGGGCCAAAAGTAGTTGGTAGTTCCTGTAGTTAACTACACCTCAAAATGACAAAAAAGAAATTAACTACCACAACCAGTGCAAACATTTGAATGCTGTTGAACTACCATCAAACTGCTGTAAAATGTAAACTACTAGTTTAACCGCGGATTAGACCACAATAACATGTTTATGTTAGGACACAGGAACAGTCTTCACAGTCAGCTGTCATTCATTTAACTTATCAAGAAAACTAGCTACCATATCAATGACTAAAATGACGGGCTAATTAACCCTACTAACTTAGGCCCACCAGAAAAAAATTTCACCTAGACTCTACTAGTCTTACGTAAGTGTCAATATCTCAAAAACTATTCACTGTACATGCAAGGTTTGAAGTCCGAATTGAAGAAGAGGCTGTAGCATTCAGAAATTTGCAACGGAATAAATTTTCCAGAATCACCACACAGTATATACATAATACACATAAAAATAAATAGCATAATCTTTTTATATATGTAAAAAAACTTCCAAAAGTGCATGTGTTTTTAAAAAACAGCACCGTATTACAGCCGCAAATGTCGACTGTACTGGACATTTCCCTTCTAACGCTCCCCTCTTTGTTTAACAGAAACCTAGCTCTGTTCTTTGTTACTCAAACTGCTTTTCTTTTTGTTGTCGGCTTTTCCCGTAATTACACACTTGCTCTAAAAGTTACCAAATTACCAGACTGAGAGCACCAGGAGCCCCTAACAAACATCCCACATGCAATAGCACTCCCAGCCAAATGTGCAAATAAAAAGCCAGGCTTTTAAAGCCTGTGGCTGAATCAAAACTACCTCCATTCAGTGAGCTCCACTAGCAAGGAAGCAGCCTCAGACTTCGGGGGGAAAAACTTCGAAAAAACGATTTTCACGGCTTGGGTAGCCACAGCCACGTATAACAACACCTGCTATCGCATTTCGGGTGAAATTTATGTTGGATCCAGCTATTGCTTCTGATGTCCCTCTTTTCCTCTGTCTTTCTCCCTGTCTCTCTCTCTCCCCTCTCTCTCTCTCTGACAGACAGGTTTTTGGCAAGGGGCATTACAAAGGCTATGTTTATTTCCTCTAATGTCAACCCTGATATCTGTGCTCATGCAGTGTCCAAGAAGTGTCCTCAGCATTTTCTGATCAAACTTGGCTCTCTGTGTGTTTTAATGGCTCAAACTAAACCCGTCCCATAGGAGATCAGGCTAATGAAAAAGCATCAATGGCTGTTCATTCCTTTAATAAACAGCACTGGCGTTTTATCTGATTACAACTATTACAAACCAGTACCTGGCACCTACCATTTTGTACATAAATATGTCAGCCCTATCTAAACAGCAGGTCGTGCGCGGCTTTTCACGGGGCTAAGCATTTAATAGCTTTGGTTCATCGCATTGGGAAAGAAGTGCAAATAGACAAATGCCTGTTAATAACATGCAGAATTACTCAATTGATCTAGTGTAGCTGCGCCTAATCTCGCCACCTGATCTCAAACTCACCATTCTGCTAGAGGTACTTATTTCCCTGTCCTTCTGCTCATTCTACACAGAACACCAGCTCTTTTTAAAGCTTAAACATTTAACTGTCAAATCAGTGAATGTCGATTGATTAACTTAACTTTGATGTTATGACCACATTAATCTTAACCCCTTCTCTAGCACCACTTTTTTTTAACACAAGCCCAAGAATAAGGTGGTTACTGTTCTTGAACTAACTGAGTAGTTTGTTTTCCATCTGTCAGAATTACTGTAAGTATTACTGAAACAAAGTAACAGAAGCTCACAGTGGAAGTTTTTTCTTGCGTAAAAGATTTTTTTTTTTTGTCGGCATAAGGGTACCGAGTCCGACTTTACCGTTATTTGTGTCATCTGGGGATTTCCAGAATACACAGAACCATCATTTTGATAGAGCCTGTTTTGTGTCATGCTACAAAATAAGGAACCGCAGTCGCAATAATATTTGAATCTAAGAGTAGTTTATAGGGATAGAATCTGAGTTATAACACTTTCAAATAGTTACAAATGTGTTGCAAGATGAAAATTTCACCGTAAAAAAATGCAATGAATGCAAATAAAATAAACCACTTCCGGCCCAAATGTGGGCCGGTGCCAGTTAAGGGTTAATGTTAATCATCCTCCGACCAAGTATGCTCCCCCATCCCCCCCAATCTTAATAGTTACACATAAAAATACCGGAATATAATTTATAACTCCATTTTGAACAGATAAGAGTTCAAACAGTTTTTCTAGTTTTTAAAATGTAAACTGTCACATTTTGGTTTTATTACGTGGTGAGTTTTGGTTCATGGGGCGGCAAGATTGGGACCACTACAGACGGAATCAATATGGAGGCAAACTAGCATAAATACAATAATGATTTTGATGGCAGTTCAGCGACATTTCAAAACAGGACACACAATGATTCCATCTGTGCCCTTGCTTGCTTTTAAAATGTGTTCTTTAAAGACAAGTTCTGAAAAAGTGGAGAGATAGGAGCAGCTACGCTAGTTTTGTCTGAGCCAGGAAGCTACCTGTGGCAACAAAATATTAGAATAGTTTTAAAATGTAGACAAAATACCATGCCTAACAATGTAATTGTGTATCTAATCGATATCGCTACATGCTGCTGTAGCTGTAGAGCTTTAATAAGCTATTTTTGTTCATGCATGGATTCAATTACAGAACAGTGTAACACATGTCAAATAGAATATGACATCCACATATTGTGTGACCTTGCGCAGAGGCTGCAAAAGGAGCATGTTGATTGTGATGTCGAATGCGATCTGGCAGCGGCGACGTACTCTGATGTCATTTGTGAAACCAGCTGGAGGGAGGTGAAGCCAGAGCTGAGGAAGTTGTCCCGGTATTGGGTCATCTTTATGGCACACAGCCAATCCTCCACGGAGGTGAAGGTGGTGAAGTCTGGCACGGAACGATCCAGAAGGGGCTGAGAAGGCCTGGCGGTGGGGAGGGGATGAAGTTGCATCAGTTACAAAAATACAGTGCGCTCTCTCTCTTTATTATACCGCCTTATATTAAATTGAATGTGTGTGTGTGTGTGTGTGTGTGAGTGTGTGTGTGTGTGTGTGTGTGTGTGTGTGTGTGCGTGCGTGCGTGCGTGCGTGCGTGCGTGCGTGCGTGCGTGCGTGCGTGCGTGCGTGCGTGCGTGCGTGGGTGTGTGTGTGTGTGTGTGTGTGTGTGTGTGTGTGTGTGTGTGTGTGTGTGTGTGTGTGTGTGTGTGTGTGTGTGTGAGATAGAGAGTGTGAGAGGGACAGAGAGACAGAGACAGCAGGTGCACTCACACTGCCGTGATGGTGGCCGCAGCTTTCAGGCTGGTGGGGTTGCGGATCATCTTGTCCAGCGTGTTGACGATGTCAGAGAAGCGCGGCCGAGCGTTGCGGTCCTTCTGCCAGCAGTCGAGCATCAGCTGGTGCAGGGCGGCCGGGCAGTCCATGGGCGCGGGCAGTCGATAATCCTGCTCAATAGCATTGATCACCTGGGAGGGGCGGGGGGCACAAGGTGATTAAATAGTCTAAATGAAGGATAGGATGGGGATAAGAGCTGATGGTCACAGACGGTTAAACGCTTAGCAGCACGCATTTTAACGCGGGGATGCTGAGCCCTCAGTTTTGTTGCCGCGTATCCCACAATGCACTGATTCTTATGTATTCCTCGGTGTCTGTAGACTGAACTTCTGCACCTGTAAAACTGCACTGCAGGGCCTAAGTGGAAGTACGGCTCTCCGGCCTCCTTTCTAGACAAAGAGTAACACTTAAGTTTTGACTCTTGCAGAGAAAGAGAAGGCAAAAAGTCAAACTATTTTGCTGATTGGGTCCACGCTGAAAGGACACCAACAGCAGGGTGGAGGTAAGGAGCCGACATCTGCAGGATGATCCTGGCTCTGTTGCCCGCCGCCGGTCAGCTCTCTCGCCATGAAACCGAGCTGGAGTTTACTGCTGGAACTACTGGAGGGGAATCAAAAACTGACATCCTGTACAGATGGATGAAGGGTAGATGCAAGACTAAAAAGAACACAAATATGCCCTCAAGTACTTCAAAGGCCAGAGGATCCAGAATGAAGACACTTGTCTGAGTGAAAAACGATAAAGAACAGGATATGAGAATTTAAGCCACTGTTGGAGGAGAAAAATGGAAGTCCAAAGAAAAGTCCCAAAAAAGGTGACAAGTTTTTGCTGTAAGCTAAAATGGAGAAGCCATTAGCAGAGCCCCCCCACAAAAGACATTCAGTAGGCGTGGATGTCACCCATGTCATCCACCATTTAATTTCCTCAAAAATCAATCCTCATTTGGTCGGTTTCATTGTGGTTTCACTCAGCAACCATTTCAACCATTCCCTCAGTCCTTCAGTCTCATTCATCTTCAAAGCAAAGGCATGATAGCGGACGCAATGAAAGCACCGTAATGCTATAGCGCTCGCAATCGCAATCACCGCCATCTCAGGTACAGATAGACCTCTCCCAGCAGGGGCCGGCCAATCACGCGTCCGGAAGCCCTGCTGCGGTGTCTGTGGGGACAAGACGTCTCATCATGCAGACGCTTGATTGCCCCAGGAGGAAGAGTATGTGAGCTCTAATGACCCACAGACACTCGCCGATCCTCCCTTGTCTCCGTGAATTCTACTGGACTATCATGGCCTGATTACAAGAGCGGCAGGTGAAGACACAGCCCCATGCTGGTTTTGGTGACTGCCCCCTCCCCCTCTCCTCATTTTTACAGGGGGAAACAGGACCGGCACAGATGAAGGTAGTCGTAGTCGTGTGCAGAGCCCTTGCTCTGATTCGGCTCCCTTGTACTGAATTTCCGCAGGAAGGTGGCACGCTGTGCTCACTGTGGCTCAATAATCTCTCTCACTTCTCCCGTTCACACAAGACCATGGGTCAGGTATCAGTGTTTCCATACCCTCACATATAATGAAAGTCTATAGCTAATCAGAGATAGGCATTTGAAGTCTTATCTACCTCCTTAGGGGACAACATCCTTGATTCACTGATAAATTCTCAGTTTGTTCAACATATCTCCTTCTTTCTAGAACATTAGTTAGACTGACCACTGCTTTAGCCAAGGGGGCCCTGAGGTTGAAAGTGCAAACACGTTGCGCAGTCGCCCACGTTTTCTCCCTGTTCCACCACATGTACGATAGATACCTCCGTCTTTATCTGATTAGCCACAAGCTGAGCAAATCAGTTTCTCGCTAATGAAACGAGTTCCAATTTGACGGTTCATTAAAACGGTTCACCTTACGTATACGTTTGGACCAGCTGGGGTCTCTGAAATCACAGGTGAACGAGTGCCGCGCGCATGCCTTTTCTCTGGATCTTCAGAACGGATCAGACGCGGCGGAAATGGTCCGTCGTTAATCTGTAAGTAGCGGCCGCGTCTCTCAAATAAAGATGACGACAGAAATCATCCTTCTGGGTACTTTTCCGTAATTACACCTGGGTCTTTATTAGCAGTTGATTTTAATTAAAGAGCAGTCCCGCGGTGCCTCATTTCAACTGCCCACTCCCTGATTAAGATGTCTCACTTCCAGCTGTAGTGCGGTCAATGTCGGCGATACTGTCGGAATTCAGAGCGGCACAGTTTTCCCGGAACGCACAGGAACAGACCTGAACGGTTTCATAACTTCTCTCTCACTTGGATCTCAGGAACGGCCGATATGTTCATTTCTGTTCGTTCGTTGTTCATTTCTGTTCGTTCGTTGTTCATCTCTGTTTGTTCGTTGTTCATCTCTGTTCGTTTGTTGTTCATCTCTGTTCGTTTGTTGTTCATCTCTGTTCGTTCGTTGTTCATCTCTGTTCGTTCGTTCATTTCTGTTCATTCGTTGTTCATTTCTGTTCAGAGCCACACAAAGCAGATCATTTCTGAATAAGTGCATCCTCAGGAGAGGCACCGAAACATGAACGGGATCAATGGGAAGGGGAACTGCTGACGCGCACAGGTGATTTAGAACGGAACGGGGGGCGCAATCGTTAAGCGGGCGTTCCGTCTTTTCAGCAACTTTTTTGTGCTTCCAACCCACTGGGCTGAGACACTCTGGCTCTTTGATGGTTCAGAGCAGGGGGGCGCAAAGAGAGCACAACTTCTCCCAGCACACACACACACACACACACACACACCCACACACACGCACACGCACACGCACACACACGCGCACCATCCTACAACCCAGCACAGACTGAAGCATCTGCTACGTTGGCCGAGTCCCCCGGAGGCTGTTCCAGAGGAAGCAGCTGGCTGAAAAGAGGCTGGGAGACGAGGCTTTACCGCGCGGAATGCGTTCCAGCGGACACGGGGACGAATCAAGCACCAGCCTCTCTCAGAGCTAATGAACACTTTAGTGAAGAGGAGCACACAGTTTTTACCAGCCTGTACGGTATGGAACATGACTCACAAGTACAAATCTCCTTCCACTGCTGTACATTATTATGCAAAGTCACAGGCTCTCCAATAAAAGTGGGGAAGCAATACGCGCGCTAGGTCGTTTTAAATTCAACCTGCAATTTCATTTACGGGTAGTGCCCTTAGTCATGACGACGTGTTAAGGCCAATGAACAGAAGGATCTAGGGGGTGGATATCCATTTTGTTTCAGAGCAGCAAAACAATGCCAGCTTGCGGTTCAAAAAATTAATTAAAAACCTGGTAAACCTACATCTTGGTTGGACATGTCCCAATACGGTCTCTCGCCAAACGACATCACCTCCCACATGACGATCCCGTAGCTCCAGACGTCACTGGCAGAGGTGAACTTTCTGTAGGCGATGGCTTCGGGGGCCGTCCACCTGACTGGAATTTTCCACCCTGTCATCACGAGAGGAAGAGCGAGAGAGAGGGCAAAGATGAACAAAAAGCCAAACCATGAACTATGACCTTCCCGACTGCACTCAAAGCCTATTGAACATGTCATTATATTCTATAGCACTGCAGTAGCACAAAGCACAAAGGATCCTGACTGTGTTTGCCAGCTTTCTTTATCTTTTCACTACATGCTTCTCACACACACACACGCATACCCACACACACACACACACACACACACACACACACACACACGCAAGCATGCACACACACACACACACACACATGCACACGCACACACACACACACACACACACACACACACACACAACCCATTTCCTCTGCACACTGAGAGATGCTAGGATTCATGTGGCCGCCCACTCAACCCAGGCAAGTGTGCCAGTTTGGGTACTGGGACAGAACAGAAGAGCTATCTGCGCTGACTAGCCCGCGTGGCTGGGGGCTCAGCATAGCAGCATAGCATTACAATGAGCATTACTCAGCAGGAGCCTTACAATGGGACGTTACAAATGGCTATGATAATTTCAGTTAGTGTTCCACCTATATCAATCTTACCCCATCATATCCTATACACATTGGGGAAATAAAGAAAAGATAAACGTGAGCAAAGCACAAGGTACAAAGTGTATGTCGACAGGGTGTTGTGTGTGTGTGTGTGTGTGTATGCGTGTGGATACCTGATCCACGCATTGCATTATGCTGATCAATGCTGACACTTTAGCACTTTCCTGTACACTCAGGAGAGGTGCTTGCATTTAATAGCTACTAATAGCGTTTAATGGCAATTAGTCTGACGTTCACACTTTTTGGTATGCCTCCGGCTTCAAAGAAGACAAGTGTGAATGCTGCAGACTGTAGAAGGCTGCTACTCGTATCATTTCGCTGCTATTACAGTGCTCCTATTTGCACAAACATTTGGAGCCATCTTCTTTTATGAGATGCAAACCTTGAGGTGTGGATAAAAATACAAATACATCATAACAGCAAAAACAGCAATTCAGGGGCAGTGGATTGAAAAGCATGTGACATATGATTATGTATTCCAATAGACGAGCCTGCCTGTTTCTATGCTAGAATGAATTGCCCTGGGTGTACCTGGAAAAGATTTTTTAAAAATCTAGATTTTGACTTGTTTATTTTGACCATTTCGATTAAACACATTTTAAAGGATCATCCAAAGCACAAATTAATTGAATTACCTATGTTGACACACCATGACACCAAACCAATGCCATACTGGATGTGTGGAGTACCCTTTTAGTAGTATTCAACAACTGGCCCGACTTTCATGACTTTCCTATGAACTGCGTGGTGGAAGTGACAGAACAAAAAAATCTGGACAGTAAGAATAACCTGCAGTGCTTGACCCTCTAAAAGGCTGAGAAAAACACCTCACATATATCACAGAAACCACACTCTTGTGGACCTTACAGTGTTAAGATATTAGAGGCCAGGTTTATCTGGGGCCATTTTGGGACCTGCGCTTGTAAAAAAAAAAAGAAAAGAAAAAGAAACAAGTGTGACTGCTGGGACCTTGCATCTTCACGGCCTCTGCGCGTTGTTCCGCCTATCTCTGATACCGCCTTGTTTGTACTCTTGCCCCGGGACACCTCTGAAAATGAAATCCATCGCCGGGCCCGTAAAGAGAGAAGGCCCGGCTCAAAAAAAAACAAAAAAAAACGAGTCTCTCAGAGAGCAATAACGTTTTCACGGCTGCCCGGTCCGAGGGAGCTTCGCTCATCGCCGGTAATTAACGCTGTGGGGGGAACGGCAGCGGCAGCAGCAGCTCGGCTCTCGCTTTGATAAAGCAAATTGCCCAAGTAAGAAAGCAAACAGAGAAGACAAAAACTTAATAAAAAGCACAGGTTTTAATAACCGCTTGGGAGAAGAGAGAACACCCTGGGAGCAAAATCATGAGCGTTGATGGGAATAAAATTCCGTTCTGTTGCCGTACAGAGGCGTGGACAGTAAGGGAAGTCTGTTGCCATGTACAAGATCTAAGAGACATGCGGATGGAGGGGATATCTGAAAAACACTGGCCTGTAAAATACTATAGCAGCATTGTGCTCAGTGTTGAATCTGCAGCTAATTTGTTCAATGAATACATTACTGCCAAAAGGTGCATGCAAGTGCATATCCAGTTTAAGTGCATACTACTCCTTCCATGCAGCACAGTGCCATCTTTGAGCAGATTATTAATCCAATGATATCGATGCAGTGGATAGGGGCATGCTTATAAAGGTTCCAATGTTTCATAAATTGAGTCAATACAAATGCAAAAAACAAAATGACTCGTGATTTTAGAAGAACAATGACAAACAAAGCACATCACCCTGAAGCTGGTGAAGACAACCGTGAACAGGACGCCTTTGTGTTTTTTTTTTTGTTTCTGTGGGGGGGGGGGGGGGGGGTTGTCTGATATTTTCAAAGTGGGTCTGTGGGGGATTCCATGGGTGGTGGAATCCCCCACCAGGTTAAAAGCGATCACAGGAAACATCTGTGGGTGCCAGCACAGAGGATCCTCCAGAAGCTCTCGCATGCCTGAGAGACGTGCGTACAGCTTACACAGCTGGGATTCTGCGACACGAGTGAGTAGCCATCATCTGCCGTCATTCGCCGATATCACACGAGGGACGCGTGCCACATCTACAGCCGAAGCAACTAGCTTCACACAACGCAACACAGGTAAAGCTTCACGGAGAAACCTGCATGTCATTAGCTGACATTTTAAAAGCCGCTTTTTACTGTATGTGCTTATAAAACATTTTTATAAACATTTCAGAATTATGCGGCTATTTATTTTTGTTCATAAAAAAAGACTGCATGCCGGTAAAAAAAATATACTGTATGTGATTTTTTTTTTGTGTGGATGACTCACTCTCATATGAGCAACCAGAGTTATCTAAAACAAAAATAGGTGTTATGTGGGGGGAAAAAAATAAAAAATCTTAATAAATAGGCAGCCCAGTTGCAAAGGTTGAAATGAAAACGGCCAACAAGCAAAAATCAATGCCGCTTTCTCTCTCCCGGTGCAAGGTGTGCTGGGAAAATCGGAGCAGGTGAAAAGGGCTCTGCAACCGGCCTTATTTTCCATCGGAATCTGCAGCCGACCAGCTCCTCCTGTAATAGAAGCTGCCAGCCTGTCATCCAGGTGCATTTTTCACGGCGAGAATGAGAAATGGTGCCGTATTTTTCCTCCTTTCACTTTCGACACCCCCCCCCCCCCACCTCACCGCCCACCGCCTTGACCGCCCGCAAAGAAAAAGTCCACAATGCAGCCAAGGGAGGGTCCTGATAAGACTTGATATCGCAGTTCACCCAGAGGGGTATTTCAGCTTGCTCAGGCAATATCGGTGCTAAGCTGCACAGCGAACTCCAATAGTCGCCTTTGCAGTTTTCCAGGACCACGGGCAGGAATCACCGAGCGAAATTAAATTTACAGACTAGACGCTTTCAGTTCCTCTGTTTTGTGAAGCCGTTTCCTTATTCAAAGTAATCAGGAAAGAACATGCCCGTGTGTTTTAATGCTCAACAAAAAACCAAGCAGAAGATAAAGCTAAGTCACCAGGACTGTATAGGGAGAGGAATGGATAAAGGCAATGATGGATAGAAAGATTAAAGGAGAGATGGTAACCTAATAGGGGAAATAATCACTAGAAAAGCAAAGAGGGACAGTGCTGGTTCTGCACTTACTATAACCGGCAGCCAAACCGTTAATGAAAGGCACTAAACCCTACACCCTTGAACCCTGCCGGGGAGGACACGTAACAGGCAATCCAAAATAGTGAAAACAGGAGAAAAGCATTAATTTTGAAGAGGAGCTCAAATTGTGAGTAAATCATGCAGCATCAGCGGAAATTTAATTCCCCTTGCCTTGCCTTGCCTGTGACGGCGGCCTTGCTCTCCTACACTCATAAAGGGAGAGGTCACGCGGTAAAGGGCGAGGCACGCGGTTTAATTAAGGCCCTCCCTCCCCAACCCTCCGTCCCCTCCTCCCTCGCTGACATCACGGACCCCTTCGACCCTGGGTCACCCCCTGGTTCCGGCTAAAGAAAGGTCACGCAAAAGAGAGGAAAAAAAAAACAAAAAAAACAACTCTCTCATTTAATCTCTGATGGTAGCGAGCATAGCCCTGAATTCAGAATCGGCGAAGCTCAGGCACGCAGAACAAAACATCTTCTGGCTGTTATATTCCCCCGATATCAGTAACAGCTTAAAGGTCACCTGGGACTGAGGCTGCAAATTATTCATTATTTATCCGCACTCCTAGCATTTAACATATAAAGGAACTAATTTAAAGTTCTTTGTGAAAGTCGTGGGAGGGAAAGTCTTTTGGTAGAGATTGATTCCCCGGCCCAGCACTGATACTGGTTCAATTTAGAGCCTATTAACCGAAAGGTTTTGGCTTGCTTGGGGTATATACTGAATGTGGATTTGTTTTTTGTCAGGTAAAGAACAATACCCAAAAACTTAGAAATCCCACTAGTAAACACCCACCAAAAAATAAACCAATTAATAACATACTTGCTAATTGTGGCAATTCTGTTTTTGTATTGGTAATTCAGTTGTTTATACTGCTCTACTGCTGGCGCAGAGATGTTCAGATACATGGCAAGACTGCTTCTCTTGCTGCTCTAAATGGGGGGTACTTACTACAGTTCAAGCCAAATGCCTTGAAAAGAATGTTCCAATACTGTATTTGTTGGTGTTAATTACACATTTAATTAAAGCTTTAGTTTTGACTATTTATATATATATATATATATATATATATGTTTATTTTTGTTTTCTTGTTTATTGCTTGTCTGAGTTACTATAACACTATACCGCTAATTAGACATAGCATGGTTTCCTTTCTATTTATGTAATTTGAGTTGTTATATTATTTATATTTATTTATATAATACACTGCCTGGCCAAAAAAAAAGTCGCACACTCTAATATTTCGTTGGACCACCTTTAGCTTTGATTACGGTGTGCATTCGTCGTGGCATTGTTTCGACAGCCTTATGCAACGTCACAACATTTATTTCCGCCCAGAGTTGCATTCGTTTTTGGCCGAGATCTTGTATTAACGACGGGAGAGTCGAACCACTCCGTAAAGTCTTCTCCAGAACATCCCAAAGACTTTCAATGGGGTTAAGGTCTGGACTCTGGTGGCCAATTCATGTGTAAAAATGATTCCTCATGCTCCCCGAACCACTCTTTCACAATTTGAGCCTGATGAATCTTGGCATTGTCGTCCTGGAATATGCCCATTGATGGGATAACCTGGACGGGTGCAACGGCGACTTTTTTTTTGTCCAGGCAGTGTATGATTATTTAAAAAGCTGATTATTTAAAAAGCTGTATAGTTCCCCATGTGCTGGAGAAAAGAGCAGTGGTGGATGGGATTAAGAAACGGCACGCTTGAATGCACACTGGATGCCGTGCGGCGTTTCACTCGTAAACATTGACTCAGGTCCTCTGGAAAGCCAGCGAGGCAGACAACAGCTGCCGGTTTTCGTTGATGTGAGAATCAGAGCTGCGAGAAATGTTTTACCAACTTAAAGCCAGGCAACACAAGCGTCTGGCTGTTGCCTCTGCTAAAATTACAGCTTTCTCTCTCCTGTTGAACTGTGTGGCCTGCGGGCCGTAAAATAGCCAATGGCAAGTGGGGGAAGTCAGGAGTGCACATCCAGCGTCAGCATTCTTTGTGTGTGAGCTGAGAGGTACAGTATGTCATTCAAAATTGGCTAAAATAGGGGAAAATTTGTTTCGATTATGAGACCGCACCTCCTAGGGGGACATGCAGAATGTGCTGCTTCTTCCAAAGGGCAGTGACTGAGCGGTATTTGAATTATGCACCATATTTTATTGTAATGATCGGGCGCGTGCAGAGGAGGCGGGCCACTTCACACTGTCCAGCTGCCAGAGACAGTGGTGTATTTTTATCCTCCCTGGGACTTAATTAACTCCCAGAAAGACCATTAGGAAAAGCCAGAGCTTTTGGCTTACAATTAATTCCAGCGGGTACCCTGCCAAGCTCAACTCTAGCGCCCACACTACCCGTTCACACCTGCAATAAGTTCCCCGTCAATCAGCAGTCTCGGCAGGTCCTGCGATGTTTGTTTGAGTCTCTCATTTCTTCTTACACAAGAAATTAGAGACTCAAACAAACATGCAGTCCCAGTCCCCTGTAGTCCCAGGTTCCCCTTCCCCTGGCTGCAGGGGAACCTGGGACTACTCTCCAAAAAAAAAAAAAACCCTGAAGCAAGTTGCATAGATGGGTAAAACAGGGAGTTATCAGTGGGCTTTGTAAAAAAGACATAAGGTGAGGCAGACTAGATGCTTGCATTCCTTGCGCCTACCCTACATCAAAAAACCAGAGACCCTCCTAGAGTCCGAGCCAAAAAAGATAAATGAGGGAATAGTATCTGACAGTAATAGTATGGAAAAACATACCTGAAAACACGAGCAATGTGACGTCTCCATAAATCAGTTCCAGTTATTAAATTAACATGTAATTAATGTGTTGGAGTATTTTGCTTGGTAGTCTCAAGGATTCAAGGAATATTGGTAAACATCTATAAGGTATTTTTTTTCACAAATTACAACTAATGCTACCTGATGGAATAACATGGACAGATTGAAATATATTGGAATTTAAACATAAACCATAGCTGTTCACAGTTCAGCTTCACATTAATTTTGGATATAATGGTAGCAGCTCAATATTCTATACGAGACTTTCCAAGTTCATGTTCTAGTTTAATCATCTGCAGGTGTGGCGCAGTTGGCATGATGCTAAATTAAGAGTGTGGAGAGAGTGGAGAACTTCTATTCAGTTTCACTTCCAAATTGTTTTTACAACTTAACTTATAACTTATATAATCTTCCAAACACTTTGAGTCATGCTATTCATAAAGAGTAGCTAATGGTACAAACATCACAGTGTCAAAGGACTGCACATATCATGCAGCCGGATATTTGAGTAATACCCTGCGGAATGAAACCCAGCCTCTGTGTCGCTTCACACTCCTCTCTGCCACAGTCAGCAATAGCACAGTCAAGATTTTAATCCCAAAGCCATGGGGCTTTAACTCCAAGAACCTGTGCATTAGCTGATAATACCGCCCCCAAAACTGCCCTTTCTAATGCACTTTCTGTGCATTAGAAATATATATTTTTTTTTCAAATTATTGTTAGTCAGCTGCAACTGGTTCTATAATATTTAGTAATGTTGGCAAATATCGGAAATTGAAAAGAGATACAATGTGTTGAACTGCATGTGCACGCACGCGCACGCACGCACGCACGCACGCACGCACACACATATATATAGGCCGTACTGATATTAATAAGATGAAGAGAGGAGCTCCATCCCTCTGCACATGCTGGTTTATTGGGAGCTCAGAGACACCTGGTACCACAGCTTATTCTGCTAAAAGAGCGAAAAGACGGGATTAACCACCAGAAAGGTCTCCAATGAACCCTCACGATTAAGAGCTCAGCCGAACAAAAACGGAGCAGGCACAACACGATCCCGGGCAGAGAGGGAGAGATGCCCTCCTGAATTACGCTGAATGCAGGCAGTCAACCAATCACGCAATTCCGCCGTGGCAAGCTCGTGATTGACTGAACGCGTTCGTCTGGAGCTATCAGGCGCCTCTCTTTTCATGCCTCGTTCTGTCATCCTATCAACCAGCAACTCCAGCTGGACCCACCGAATGCGTGAATGCGTGATCCGCCATTTAACTCTGTAGGTTACTTTTGAATACCGCTAACAGTCCTTATTTAAGCCCCAATTAGAGCAGCGAATAAAGGCGTGGAGCACAGCGAAATGTTCCACGTAACTCTCATAAAGTACTTCAAGTCCCTAATAGACTCATATTGACTCTGCGACAGTTGATTTAACACTGAGGATTTTACTGCGAGCAAAGAGAAGGGCTGTGGCAGAGAGGAGCGCGGTTGTAGACCGGTTTGAGATGCGCAGTACGAGGAAGAAGAGGAGGTGGGTGAGCGATACGCTTGTATTCGGCAGCGCGGGCCGCCGCGGCGAGAACCGACAGGCGAGGGAGACGCGGGCCTGCCTTCGACAGCGGCGGCAAGGAAGACGAGGGAGACTCACCAGGGAGCTGGTGTAGGTGGGGTCAGAAGTGTCGTCCTGGAGGTAGCGGGAGAGGCCAAAGTCGGACACCTTGCACACCAGGTTGCTGTTGACCAGGATGTTCCTTGCGGCCAGGTCCCGGTGGACGTAGTTCATCTCCGAGAGGTACTTCATCCCGGCCGCGATGCCGCGCATCATTCCCACCAGCTGGATGACGGTGAACTGCCCGTCGTTTTGCTTTCGGGAAGGAGTGACAAAGCCATAATGATGTTAAGTACCGTACGATTCCCCCGGGAGTATATAACTGTATACTCCGGGGGGGGGGGGGGGGTGTCAGCAATTTAAATCTAAATCTTATACAAATTGTTCTTTGTTCGCTTGCCTTGCTTTTCTGAAAGTAAAATCTGTTAAAACTACCAATTTTCTATGGTGCTAACGGTGCTGTACGATTCCCTGTGCAGTAGGAGCACAGTGTTCCCCATGCTGTAAGGGCCTTCACCACACGCTCGACACACAAATCCTGTGGGAAGCTGTTCTAACATTAGACCCAGGTGTGCATTTGTGCTGGCTCGACGGGAAAATCCTCTGAACGTCAGGAATAAGTCCCAGTATCAATAGTTTTCAGTTTGACATCTTCCATTTAGAAACAGAAACAGCAGCTCCTACCTGCTGTTGCATTCTCTCCGCAGCTAAACTGCACCTGCCTTACGGTCAGCTTTGTGTCATTGTTTTAGCTAACACACAATAGCGCTGTTTTCTCTCATACACATAGGGCCTGATTTACTAAGACCTTAAGCGGGTGCACAAGCTTTTAGCACACGCAAAACTAATAACACAACCAATGATTGGTGCAAAAAAATAATAAATACCGTGTCCAATCATTTGTCATGTTATTGGTTTTGCATGCGCTAAAAGGTTTTGCACACGCTAAAGGTCTTAGTGAATCAGGCCCATAATGTATTCAGTTCCCTTGAAATAACACGTTACATTGGCAGCCCCAATGTCGAGAGCCTTAATTGGAAAAAGAAGGCTGATTTCCTGTGCATTTCTGCATTTCATTTCATGAGTCACTGCACTCACTCAAAGGTCCCTCCAAGGCGCACTGTAATTTCCCTCTGCATGGATGCAACCCTTGACCGCAACCTCTAGTCTGCTTTCATATGTTCTGTGGAGCTCATTGAAGGGAACACACGCTAACAAACGTGGGGGTTATGAAATCAATGGAAACACTGGTTTACCGCAGTGGATGGCCACGGCAGCTTCAAAGAACCCATTTCAAACACCTCTCTGGATCAAAGAGGAGTGGGCGCCAATCCGTGAGATTAAAATACCCCACGGCCTACTGATTCAGCTGTATGTTCTGACTTTTCTCGTGGAAAGGTCATGGATTTCAGTCTTTCTTACCTCATTGTTTGCGTGTGTATGTGTATGTGCATGTGTGCAGCAGTAAAATGAAGAAGTCATGAACACACGTGTGTGTGATTTCTCTCTTCAGTGGCTACATGGTTGAATAAAGATGGAACATCTCAGTCTGACTATGTTAAGTACTATGTTAAGTGCTATCCCACCATACTGTCAATATGGTAATTTTGACAACAATCAATTCCTCACCCTGAGGAAGGAATCCAGTGCTCCGTTCTCCATGAACTCCGTCACGATCATGACCGGGCGGCTCTTGGTGACCACGCCCTCCAGGCGAATGATGTTGGGGTGGTCGAACTGGCCCATGATGCTGGCCTCGCTCAGGAAGTCACGCCTCTGCTTCTCGGAGTAGCCGGCCTTCAGCGTCTTGATGGCCACGTAGATCTCGCGCTTTCCGGGTAGCTTCAGCCTACCTTTGTACACTTCTCCAAATTCCCCTGAAGAGGAGACATGCACCCATTCAAACCCAGCACAGCTGGCAGCTAGTGATAGGGGAGAGAGGCTTTCTGTGGCCAAAAATGTGTTTATCAAGGCATATAGTACCACCTCCAAAATGTCATAAGCCATCATGTTTTATCTTTGTCTCATTGGTTTGAATCATACAGGCTGGCGTAGTGTTCTTCTGTGGAAGGTGGCAGCTCTTGATTTGGTCAAACATAATCAACAGACAGACTCACTCCCATAACCAGTTCATATTGTTCTAATAAATTTAGTAATAAATAATTAAACTTCCGTAATAAATTTTGGAACTTTTGTAAAATGAGAAACATGTACGGGAAATATGAGGAAATCTTAAAGGTGACCACTCATACCAGCGCCGATGACCTCCTCGATTTTCACCGAGGATACATCGATCTCCTTGGCGAACTCTCGAACCGCCTCGTTGGGGTCCTCGTAGGTGAAGGGGTCAATGTAGATCTTCATCCCTGGCGACCCCGAGAAGTGGGTCGGGCAGCCAATGGGCGAGTGGCAATTTGTCAGATCTGGGGCCGGAAAAGAGAATTCACGGGACACGGATTAAGGAGCCGGGACGCACAGGGAAAACAAAGCGCCATGTCAAACAGCTCATCAGTAGCACACCACACCAGCCACCGTGGAGAAGAGGCCCATTTGTATAAAAATTCTGTATGGAACCATACGTGCTGAGTTCTGCAATGCACTCCCTTCACAGCATAAAAAAAAAACGATGTTTGATAAAACTGCCTTCGCATCATTAAGCCACAAAGGAGAGAGAGAAAGAGAGGGAACATGAACTGCTGGGAGGGAGAGTGGTGCTGGGAACCGAAGGGAGTCTCTGTTTTCCTGTGCACACAGACGTTCCCCCCCCGTTTAATAGAGGAAGAACCAATTTCTGAGGCAACTCTCCCGGCGGGACCCATAAATAGATAAACCCGCACAACATGAAATTATTCTCTGCTGCGATAGTCATGCACTGAGGCATGTTGGGAGATCCAGAAAAACAAGACTAAACAAAATGGAGAAAACGGGCCAAAAACAGAGAATATCGAGACCTTGCAAGCAAAAATTATGAATCAGGAACAAAAATGTGCACCTGACTAACGACTCAAAGTGGCACAAATAGCTCAGTCATAACTTGCCTTTGTGCCTCAAGGGAATAAGATAAACAAAAGTCATGACTTGTTTTAGAAAAGGTCAATACAGCCAATAAAAGCTTCTTATATAAGTGGAAGTGAATTTAGGTGCCATCCTGTACGAGAAGCTGGTGACACAGTACCTGGGAAAGCACTTCTGGGAAAAACATGCCAAAAAGACATTCCAAAATCATATGCATGAAGGTACCCAGTGCACTCAGAAAGCATCTCCCTTCACCAGTCACACGATGTCAGGAGAAGTGCCATTTCCAACAGAAAAGGAAATGAGAGGAGGGATAATCCTAGACATTCAGCACACATTTTAACAGTATATATTATGACAGAGTGTCTGTTCCACTTTGGGGGCCCACAAACAAGCAGACGAAGGCGAAAACGGAACCAGAGCACACGCCAAACTCGACCCGTGGCAAGCCAAAAACCTTTACAGCAGAGATTACAGCCCGTTCTGATGTTCCGTTTGAAGGCGGCAGCCCTGATTAGCTTATGCCCGAGACGTTTCTCCACTCCACTAAGTAGCACAGAACACTTCCTTCTCTAAGATGAAACCTGGAAATGAAGTGTGAGATGTCCAAAGATCAGCCCTCACCTGCTACACCAAATCAGTGATCAATATCATATCGCATATGCTTAATTACTCTTATAGGACAAAACTCGGGACCCATCAAAATGAAGCGTGCGATGAGGCCTGGTGCAGGCTCTGACCCAACGGCACAGGAACGCGCATCATCTTCGATTAACTCTGCACAGGGCTCGGGGCCCAGTTGGAGCCCACAGCCAGAAGCTTTTGGTTCTTGATGGGAACATGTCAGACCGCTAACAGATCCGAATCAGGGCTTTGCGAAACGCAATTGACAATTAAGCCAATCCACGCACGCTGTAATTTAGAGAATTCGTACTGGTGCTCGGAACAGCCGAGGCGTGTCAAGCAATGGCTTCCTGGCAATCAGAATCGGAACAACACAGTTACAATATTAGGTTCTGGCACAGTCTATGAATGGCAGCATCTACCGCTTTTTTGAAACAATCGCAACCCTCTTTCACGTATAATTTAACCGTTTGTCAATTGTTCTTTCATCTAAAGTGGAACTGTTTAACATTTCATTTTTTTTTTTTTTTATAGCTGAAAGATTACGCGCAATATTGCATTTATGTTTTACGCTTCTTTGATCAGTGTGTGCTCAGGAGACAAATCAACGGCAGACAGACAGAATTGGTTGCCGTCTGGGTGCAGTGGGAATCAGATGTCACCTTAATATGCAAAATATATTTCACATCATGAGCAACATTTTCTCATTTTTCATTTCATGCTTATAATGGAGGCTGCACTGCAAATTTACCTACGCGGTGCCAAATTTATTATTCAGTTTGCAGGCTGAAGGTTGCAAGTGGGACACGTCAGCCTTGAGAGAGGTATTACATCTGAAGTACTTTTGCCAAACAAACATAAATAAAAAAAACTGGACTTTCCAACATTGTCGGAGTTATTGAGGTAGCATTAAAACCTCCATCCATACATACATCCATCCCTCCATCCTCTAAACCGCTTATTCCTGGTCAGGGTAGCGGGTTGCTAATTCCAGCATACATTCGGAGAAAGGCAGGAATACACCTTGGACAGGTCACCAATCCGTTTGTAGAGAACCCACACCGTTCACTCACGCATTCATACCCCAAGGACAATTTAGACTCTCCAATTAACCTAACCTGTATGTCTTTGGACTGCGGGAGGAAACCGGAGTGCCCAGAGGAAACCCACGTGGACATGGAGACAACATGCAAACTCCACACAGAACGGAGTTCCTGTCTTTCATTTGGTCGTGAAAGACAGCATCTCGCACATAACAGCAGCCACCTTATGTGCTTCTCAAGTCAATGTGCTGAAGCTAAGCAGGTTTGGCCTTGGTTAGCAGGCTACTTGGAGGGAAGACCTGGGGACGTTATGGCTGGAAGTGGACCAGCAGCTGCACTGGTCCACCAACCCCACTTTCCCAGGTCTTCCATCAAAGTAGCCTGCTAACCAAGGCCAAACCTGCTTAGCTTCAGCAAATTGACTTGAGAAGCACATATGGTGGCTGCTGGCTCGATAGGCAAGCAAACAAAGTAAGAAATTAAATAATAAACTGCCTCAAATTCTAATGGTGGCAGAGCCAGCACTCATTACCCATAATCTACACCCTGCCTTATTATCGGGCATTCACCGGTTTTTCATTTCTCTGGATGCAGTGAACACTGTGTATGTGTACAGTGTGTGTGTGTGTGTGTGTGTGTGTGCATGTGTGTGCAAGCTGCAGACCTGTGAAAAAGGTCTGGCCGTACACAGGAAGCGGGAGTAAGTAGAGGAGAGCGCACTGCAGCGCAACAGCTGTAAACCACAGGGGGGAAAGACTGCTAATTGGCTGAGTCTACAATCACGGGGGGAGGGGCAACAGATTGACCGACGAGGGTGCCAAACAGCAGCCAGCGCGGCGCGGTTGTCTGGTGTCAAAACGACTCCGGCCCAGATGCTAAAGCGGTCTCTCCGTGCGTTTCTCTAACGTCGCCGAGACCCCGTGGAGCAGAGCGAAATTGCGCGACAGCGCGGGGGCGGCAGACGTGTGTACAGCGGCGGAACAGCCTCGCCGTCCCCTCACCGCGTCAGCCTCTGTCCGCCTGTCACCGCACACACTCCAGTGGGACCCCACTTAGCAACAGCTGTACCCCTTAAGCACCGATGCAAATTGCCATTATCATATCGTTTATTTATTTCGTTATTTTCACGGGGGTCGGGATCCTCCGACTAGCTGGAACCCCCGTCACTGCGGCCGGCAGGCGTAAGCTGCGGAGATCCCACCGCATTCGAGGGGGCCGGGACCAAAGATAACAGACAAAACGTTCCGTGCAAAAGTTCTGGGAGCGGATGTCCTTCAGCCATAGCTTCAACGTGGCTACACATCGTACCGCACGTATTCAATATTTTACAGCGGATTAATTGTAATTACTTATCTATTTTCAATGCACGAAAGCTTCATTCTGATTCAAAAGGAAGGTCTTCTGTACTTGATTTCAGAAAAATAATCATGTTTTGAGAATGAGGAAAAAGTTAACTTTTATTCCTCTCTAAATTGCTCATTTGATGAATTTGTTAATTACATTTAGTTTCTACCTGATCGCTTCTGAAAGCGCAGACTAACTCTACTGAGAACATGACAGTCTGAAAAAGTGTGGCTTTAACAAGCGTTACCGAAAATTGACCTGAAATATGCAGACATGCTGTTTGAAGTATAAAACCTCTGAGAGGAAGGTTTGATATCACTGTAGATGTAAAATACATCTCTCTTTTAGAGCTTATTAAATGATAATAAAGGGACAGTTTTTCCTATCTACAGCAGCATATCTGAAGGTAAAGCTTGATTGAAGGGTCTGCATAGGAGTTGAAATTATAACTATACCTCTGCACACAAACAATGGTGCACACGCGCACACACACACACACACACACATCCACACACACGCACACATCCGCACACACACACACGCGCGCACGCACACACACACGCACACAGATGCGCGCACACACACACACACACACACACACACACACACACACACACACACACGCACACGCACACACACAAACACACATCCGCACGCACACACACACATCCACACACATACACAAACACACACACGCACGCACGCACACACATCCACACACACACGCACGCACGCACGCGCACACACAGCTCCCACTGTGAATGAGATTGCAGTCAGCTCACCTCGGCCGGTACTGTAGTGTTGCAGTTTGTCACTGTACACGGCATCCTTGGTGTACGCTCTCTTCCTGCGGAAAAAACTGAACATTACTGACACAGAGACAGCACCTACAATGACAGCACAGATGTGTCATCATTTTTAATGTCATTCAACCGGACTGATCAGCCTCTACTTCACATGTTCTTTGTGGGACTAAAGAAACGCTTTGTAAATGACTATAATCCAAAACTGCCACGCAGGTGTGCCTTATAAAGTGAAGTGACAGTTCATGAAAGGAAAGATCACATGACCTTATAAAGCAAACCTGCATGGCAGTTCACTATTAGAGACTTTTATTATAGGACTGACCCAATTATTACAGTATTGATAATAATCGGGTCTGTCCTATAATAAAGGCCTCTCTAATAGTAAACTGATATATCCCATAATAATACGGTTTGTCCTACAGTAAACTGATCTATCCCATAATGATCTGGCATGTCCTACAGTAAACTGCTCTGTCCCATAATAATCTGGCCTGTCATAATAGTAAACTGGCCTATCCCATAATAATCTGGCATGTCCAATAGTAAACTGCTCTGTCCCATAATAATCTGGCCTGTCATAATAGTAAACTGGTCTATCCCATAATAATCTGGCATGTCCAATAGTAAACTGGTCTGTCATAATAGTAAACTGGTCTGTTATAATGATTTGCTCTGTCCTTACACAAATTGGATTGTCCTAAAGTGAAATGGTCTATCCAGTAGTAAATGGCACTGCCCAATGGGGCATCTTGGGAGTGGGGAGGATTATGTACCTGCTACAGACGATTGAAATGGCTACTAGTGACACGATGAACACCACCCCGGCTGCTGCCGAGCCTGCGATTAGGGGCAGCTGCTCCCTCAGCTCCGACTTGTAGTCATCTGCTCCGCCCACCAGGGAAGGGTGGAGGAATTGGGGGAAGACAGAGGAGGAAGGGGAAGAGAAAAAGGGGCGGGACAAGAGAGGAGAAGAAAGCAGAGGGAAAGGACGAGGGAGAAGAGGAGGCGACAGAAGGAGGGGGCAGATAAGGAGAGACAGGCAAGGAGGAGGGGGTGGGAAGGAGGGGGAAGGTGGAGAGGGGGCGGGAAAACAAGGAAAAGGGGCGGGACATAATGGAGGGACGTGAGCTCAGGTGGACTTTAGGACAACAGGACATCGGCACATTAGCGCTGCAGCGCTGGGTGAAGGCTTTTGAACTGAAACGCGCTTTAGAATTCTCTGCAGCCCCGCCATTAGTGCATTCCAGCCACGTTTCAGTTTTGGTTTTGATTTCTCAGTCTGCAGACTGTGAAGAACACCTTGGAATTTCCTTTCGAAATGCTTAAAAGCGGCCAAGGTTTGCGGCACGGTCCCTCTGGCGACCCGGCTCTCGAGCCACGCCCCCCTGCATGGTGGGGTCCAATCCTTGCAATGGCGCCTTATGACCTGTGGTCCCTTCTCTGCCTGTTACTCTCTCTACTACTCTCTCCCTGTCTGAATGAAGCAATAAATTTGACATGAGTGTAGACCTGTCCACTCCCCTTTAAAAAATTAAACAAACAAAAAAAACAAAACATAGGTGTTTTAGTCATTCAGGAAGTCCAATGTTTCAATGTAAACAGTGATGTTGGCACAAAATGCTTTATGGCTTAAAATGTCACAGGGTAAGTTACTTCTAATGGCATGAAAAATGTAAAACATATTCTAAATACCTTTTAAAGTAATTAAAGTGTTTTTAAATCAATTTTCTATATTTCTGAGGTTCATTTTATGTTTTTTTTTAGGATTTCATTTGCCGCTGAAGAGATAATCTTCGTAACTTAAAGACTGTCTCTGAATGGAATTGAGTAGCTGCAGAGTGGCAATTTAACTCGAGTGTGGCAGTGAAATACTGTTGAAGTCTACCTTAAGAGCGCTTTCAAATATACAATCAGCATTTGAATGGCCACCTGTATGTGCTCAGAATGCAAATCACACACCGTTGCTAACACTCACAATTCTTACTGACTGAACAGGGGTAGTTGAAAAGCCCTGCCATACGCGCAAGTGCTCCGACTGATGAGGACTCAAACGCTCTTTTGGCACCGCATACCCGCCTGATTCAAAGGCTGCGGACGCCAATCAAATCACGTCCAGGAGGCATCGCCGCAGTTAATTAACGACACAGAACATACCTACTCACTTCATGTGCTGTTCAACAAGACCGCCGGTGGTGTCATTTTTAAAGAAGCACTTCCTACATGTGATTTTTGTAATGATCAAAAGAAAACTTGTACGTACGTGCGGTAAAACAGAACTGACTGAACCGCAGGCCAACGACGCACCTGGATATTGAGCGGAACTAGTGTGCTGTGCTAGCCGAATTTCAAATGTCCTCACAGTGGGCCAAATGTCATGCTCACTAACTCATTATTGCCCGTCTTAATGTCTTACTCTCCCTCATGTTATCTTGCTTTGTCTCTCCCCCTCCCTCTCTCCCTTTGCCTCCCCTCTCTTTAAGGACAGACATTCCGGCCCGACGCAGTGTTAAAAGGCAGACAGGGAACTTCAGAACAGGTGTCTCTGCTGCAACACTCAATTGCACACTTCGCAATTAAAATCACTTACTTTCACCATTACATTTACCAGTCATTAAGCACATACTTTAAATAGACAGAGAGGGGAAGTGGGGCAAGGGGGAACTGTCGGGAAGGTGCTACTTGGCAACACAAGGGAAAGAATGATACAATACCTTCTTTTCTTGCTGCCAATTGTCTTCATAATGGCTGTGTCCTGGCATTAGAGAAGAAACCAGGGGACCAGGGATTGACATTCCCCCTGAAGCTTACAAACTCCAGTGGTTACTGGAGGTATTGCAGTATAGTAAGCCTCTGGTGCTAAAAGGCACGCTTCCCCATTGAAGTCCATTCAAAACATCTGGCCAAATTGTACTATTTTGGACAGTACTTTTAAATTCTAAAATTTCTTCACACCAAACTAATTACTCCCAGGGACCATTTTCTATTTTTTTCAACCCCACAGAAATTATTTTTTTATTCCTACATGGTCCGTATGTTTTACATCACAATGCGCACACCTGCGTACTTACACACACACACACACACACACACACACACACACACACACACACACACACACACACACACACACACACACACACACACACACACACACACACACACACACACACACACACACACACACACACACACACACACACACACACACACACCATCGCATGAACGAGCATGAGGCTGTGATATTGACTATGCGGACGAGGGTTGAGCCAAGGGAAGTGCTGAAATAAAGCAATGTTCTTATCGTGTCCATTGTCCATGATTATGAATCGTGATAATAATAAATAAGTAATAAAGATGGCATGTTGTTCTTAAATTAAGATGCTATGATGCTGATATTATTCTGCCATATTATTTTGACTATATTTGTTATTTTTATATTGCTACTAATACTGTTATTAAAACTGTTATTAGTTCCAGTATTTCTGTCTTTGCATGATGATGATAATGATGATGAAAACTAATCACATATGAATACATAAATAGGCCTACATAAATAAATAATTTAGACAGCTCGCTGGCTAATTAACTTGCCAAACATAATAGTTATTTAATTAACCACAAATTCTGACTGTAATTACAAGTCTTGCTAGCTAGCTTACCAGCTAGCTTTTCCATAAGTAGCTATCTAACGTAATGTTACAGTCAAAATATTGATTGCCTTATTATTTTAACTTTCAAAAACATTAGAAAACCACATTAGAAATGTCCTTGCCACAATGAGTCACTTGTTTTCTTCCATGAAATCCTGCCACAAACTAGCTGCTAGACGCATCCTTGGAAGCTATGGCTCGCATTTCTCAGAGCGGTGCTCGTTGGTTCAAGTCATTACTCCGCGTTTACCGAGATCCTCCGCATTAGGTACCCAGTGCGCATGCTCTGGATCCCTAAAACCCCATAGTCAAACATGGCAGCCTCCACAAACTGGCTTCAAGTGCCAATTAGCAGCTCCCATAGGAAACCATGGAACCGGTAGGCAGAAGCTGTCTCCAGAAATAAACCAGAGGCACTTCAGATTTAAAATAACCAACTTTGTCTGATGATTGTTGATGACTCAGGAGGAGAAAACAGAAATGAGGTTGGATGGTAATGTGCAGGTAAACAAACGCGCAGTCTGACAATCTTACAAGCACTACTTTTATACCACTTAATAAACACAAGATATATTTTCCTGTGTGGAACGGAGCGCTCACTTTGAGTGCTGGGGGAGAGGTAGAGAGCCGTGCTTGTGATGCCGTCAGGGGCATGTGCAGACCGACAGCTGCTCAACCCCCGCCCCCACACCCCCACACCCCGCCCGGGAGAGGAAAGGGAGAAAGCGAGGAAAGGTACTGAGTGTGACAGAGCAGCACATTGCATGCGCTGACAGGAAGTCCGCTTGTGGAGCAGGTGTCCATATTTTCAGGACAATCCCGGGCCCCATGGCTGATAATTAAATACATCAACGAGTAATCACCGCTAAAGCAATCTGGGATAGCTCTTCACTTAAACACGGACTCTGCAGACACCAATCAGCTCAGCATGTTCTATCAAGTGCAGAAGGTGTCGTGCACATATGCACACACACACACACACACACACACACAGGTACACTACTTACAAATGCACGCACACACTTCGTAGTCACACACCCATAAACACCACGCACAAATATACACCCACACACACACACTCACCATCTGTCAGGGTTTGGAAGCACATCTTGCCGCTGTATTTGCCAAAGCCGGCTACGGTCCGGGCCCGGACCTGCATCACGTACATGGTACCGGGTTTCAGGCCGTCCACGCGAGCCGTGTTGGTCTGACTCTTCACCATGGACGAATTGAACTCGGTGTGGTCCTGCATGAGAGAGAAGCCAGGACAGGCGTCACAGCCAGGAAACAACAC
This sequence comes from Synaphobranchus kaupii, assembly GCA_029718625.1. NCBI lineage: Eukaryota > Metazoa > Chordata > Actinopteri > Anguilliformes > Synaphobranchidae > Synaphobranchus > Synaphobranchus kaupii. The sequence goes on along the minus strand of CM056381.1, from coordinate 76,580,012 downwards.
GACGGACCATACGATCGTTCCTTAAGCTCACAGCACAGCGCCACACAGACATCGAGGAATATAAGCGGAATGGCACAAATTACACCCATAGGCAGCATCGCTTTTTGACTCGGAACATACAATGCATTACACGCGTTAAAGTCCGACTCTACACCATTCACTGCGTCTATATGTAACCTTCACCTGATTCCCCCAATGACACAAGACACCCGGGAATCACACATTTTAACTCCAAGAAGAATAAAAAACCACGTGATCCAAGTCCAACCCAATTAAGTATAAAAAGCAAAGAAAATAAGACAAAGAAAACACGAGAGAAGCCGGGGCGTCGGGAAATTGTCACAATTACCCACTCATTTATTTTGTGTCTGTTGCAGAACTTCAGCAGACACCTAATTAGCTGAGGAGATAATGAATGGCTGGCTCTCTTGATTCTGGTGTCTGAAGTACTGCGAGCGCTAATTATTATGAAAAACTTGTTTATTTCAAGAGTTTGTTTGTTTTAAAATAAGGGAGCAATTCTCTGGAGTTATTAGTGTAAACCCTTCTCAGACACTCGTTTTCTCCTCGTTTGTCAATTAAATTATCTATTCGGAAAAATAGCCTTTAATAACAACGGGTTATTTTTATAGGGTATCAGAGAAAGAGCACTTCCACACTCACTGACTGACCCATCAATTCAGTGAGTGGATGGAAGCAAAAAACCCCCAAGCTAATAGCAGTACTTTCCTTTTAAGAGCTGTTGGTAAAAACAGAGTGATGGAGTAAATTCTTAATGCTTAATCACTTAAATAAAATTCACTTAAATAAAGTCCAGTGTTCATTTTTCCTCACAAACATAGATTGGAAGGTCAGGATTACCTAAATAAACTCACTGACCCTTTCATGTGAAGATTAAAATGAACACATACATTTAGTTGTAACTCAAAGGGCACATGTTGATTGAAGCCAGGCTACACTCACTTATTCAGTTCACAGCTGGAAGCACATCAAAAACTGAGGCAAATGGTTGGTTTTCAAACTGCAAGTCCTTGTACACAGATCACCATAACAGCGTTTTCAAAGCAGCTGATCTAGGCCAGTTATGAAAAATTGAAAAGCGAACCAAACCGATATTTAGAAATTGCATTTTTATATTGATGTTCTATCCTGTATACATTTTAATCCTTTGTATAAAACATCACACACAGCATTTTGTGTGTTCCACTTCTCCAAACATCGCTCGCAATACCAACATTCAACCAAGTATCAAAATTACAATTGTGTAAGTCCATGCCTGTATACAGTACATACAACCTTGCACGCCTGTATTTATTTATTGGGTGTGATTGTGTGTTTGTGCGTCTGTGTTTCCCTCAAAACTAGCCTCTGGAGCTCGGTGTTGTTGGATTTTCGGCCACCTCTGCCATAACGAATCCTGCCCCAGATGCTGCTGATTAAGGTGAGCTGCTGACCAGAGCAGAGCATGCTGGGAACCAGAAATCATTCAGGCCTGTCACTACTCAAAGCACAGGCTCAGCCCTATCAATACCTTAGACAGAGATGGAATATGACAGCCACAGAATCAGGCATCACCCAAACTCACTGCCGGAGGCTGATAGCAAGCTATGAATACCACTCCTTGGTAAAAACAGAATTTTGCTGTCTACCTATATCTTCCCTGGTAATGCAATCTGACTCAAAATTGACAGATATTTATAGGTACTGTGTGTGTGTGTTTGTGTGTGTGCATGTGCGTGTGCGTGTGTGGACTGGAATAGTCTGAGAACAAAGGAAAACGATCCTCTTAATAAACACAAGATATGAGAGACGGAAAGACAGGAGGAGAGTAGAAGGAAGGGTTGGGCTCCAACTGGCTGAAATAAACAATCCTAAAACCTAATTTCCTCATTCATAAACCTCCCTATCAATGAACAGCTGAGGACAACACTAATGGGAAAATTGGTTTGCATGTAATAGCCTATTAGGGATAAATTGCATTAGGATCTATTGGACACTGTGACAAAGACAAATGTTAAGCACTGGCGATACATGGACCAAACGTCCAAACCGTGCCAGCTTGAATTATGAAGCATGAAGTCCCAGCGACACCTCTTTCACCACTGTAGGATTTTGGACGCACAAGTGTGCCATTTATTTGACATTCGTCTTCCGGTTTTCCCGCATTTCGCACGCGCTGAGAAGTGAATGAGACCTAGGAGCAAAAAGCAAACAGGGAAGACTCTACAAAACTAAATCTACTTATACAAGGGCTACTCCAATCAAAACATAACATCAATAACCAAAAAAAACAAAGCCTTTTACCGGAAGAGTTCTACAACTGTGTACACAAATTACCCCAAAGGGGACTGATGTTATTTTGGGCTGAATTGAATGAAATGGAATACGCACATGCTCAGGCAGGTGAAAGAAGAAGACGTCCATTTAAAAATGACCACATCAAATTGTACAGTTGTACTGTTACAGCTTGGCAATCAAACACCAGAAAAATTCACAGTTTTAATCAACTTAGGTGATATGAGTCCGATAGGAACCACATGCACTCTAAGAGCTGGATGCAATCCATCAGAGTTTATTTTACACTGAAAATGTTGCTGTGCAGTTGAACATTTAAAGGCCCACTCAGTAATTTTGGTTGCTAAAAAAATGCTAATCGCATACAATGAAAAAAAAGACAAAGATATGGTACTATAGTATATAATTATTATCCTAATAAAAATAATGATAAAGATCCTCATGAAAAGCACTTTAAAAAGTAAAACAAATATTTACAATAAGTGTCGGGCCGACACTACTTCCTTGTTCATATTCTGCATTTCATTCTTCCTTGTCTTTAACATTGAGTCCTTGCACAGATCACCATGGAAACAAACTTATCACTCACTCATCGTTTTTACTTGGTGCTCACCCGTCAGATAATATATCGAAAAGAATAGTTAGCTACCATTTTGCCAAATAAACCAGATCTTGGAAATGGTTTTGTCTTATTGTAATGGGGCTGGTTACAGTAAAAAAAAAATTAATACAAGAACCACGATCCACGAGGTACAAATTTTATAAATATGTTTGTAGAGTATTTTGGTCTAATTTAATACATGTGTATCTGCAGTATAATATAAACCCCACTTTCTGCCCACATCAGACTTCTCAAACCCACACAGAATCAACCAACCTTAAACATATATTTATGCTGGTCACTCTGAGTATACAGTATAGCACAGTATAGTATGAAAAAGTGAGTGAACAACAAAAGCAGAAAATCCCAATTCCCAGGTACCAAGGCCAATTGGCACTGAGGTTTGAAAGACAAGGCTTTGAATGCCTAGTTTCAGAACGATCGACTACAAAAACTCCACAGATACTGAGCATCAGAACTAGTTCACCTACAGTAGAGTTTGCAGTGTGTGAAACAAAGCTGTGCCTCAGTATCAATCACCGTGCTACAAAAGTGACCTCGGCCAGAGAGAGATGGCGGTGTATATGCAAGACCAGCGGGACGGCGCCGCGTGTGGTCCGGTACTCTGCGCACCTCTCTCTCCGCTCACTTCTATGCCTTTGTAGAGGGACCGGGAAGGGCCAAGAGCTCTAACCTTTTCCCGCTGTCAGTCAAATGGGATTTAAAGGAGCCCTGCTTTTATTTACTCTCCTGTGACAAGGTGCTGGCGGGGGAGGGCGGATGGAAGCCGGCCAATGGGAGGCCGTGCCAGGAGGAACAGACTGCTTCTATTGACGCGGTAAGTTTGGGTTCGTCGCGCTGGCAGGTGGGTACCGTTGGCACTGTCGGGCGGAAGCTGTCGCTTAGCAGGTGACCACAGTGCCCCCTGTAGGTCCCCGACTGAAGTATAGCAAATATTCCTCCGTGACCCTGATTGTGCCGGACAGATCTGGCACCAGACGCAGAAACACACAAACACAATATTCACCGTCTCTCCACAGCTATCACAATGGCCTCTCAGCGGATCTAATAAAGGAAGCATTTTACAGCATAGCCTGTTTTACAGCATTTAGGCTATAGTCATGTCAGCTGAAACGTCTGACTGCATGAAACATTTTATCTGTTGGGTGTGGTGCAAAAAGCCTGCACTTGAAATGCACACGCTGAAAGCGAAATCATTTTGTTTTCAGTTGTGTAAAAGGCAGTATCTGAACTGTCAGTGGATGGTTAGTGGTTGCATTCTGTCCTCCTTTTCAGATTGTGATGATGCACTCAAGAAAAATTTCAAACGCCCTTCAAGTCATTTGAGTAATTAGCTTATTCTCTGCACGGTACGTCGGTATCTGGCCTGCCATCGCTGCCGTCTCCATCTGGCCCCAGAGAACCGTGTGTGCCAGCGCCTTCTGCCTTTGACCAACCCAAAAGACTAACGAGCCCCGCTACCGTTTACTCAACCTCATCGGCGCTTCTCGCCATAGCGGCGATGATGTCGACACGACTTCAGAGACGCGCAATTTCCAATTCGCTGACTCAAGTTAAGCCGGTGGTCCTTACGAGAGTCTCTTCCGTCTTTCCCTCTGTATAGGACCCGACCGTGTTTGGCGGGCCGTGTGCAAGATACTGGGAAATCTGATGGGACAGTGAAAATCGGTTCAAAGGTGAGAGCTGCACTTTCAAGAACCGAAAAGAGGTAGTCATGCCCCCTGAAAGCACCCCTCCCCAAAACAAAAGTGCTGACAGTAGCCTCCCTCACAACCGCACATACAGCGATATCCTAAATAAAGTTCTGCTCATATAAATATATATATGTATATATATTAATTTTACTACACCAGAATGAACAGTATGACTACAACCCCACCCTGTCTCCACAGTCGAGACTAGAGTCATCACTTCTAGAGCACAAATGGCATGGTAATGATATGTTAACGGGGACAAATACAACCTAAACATGCTGCCTTTCATCCATTTCCACACGCAAATGATTAATGAGGAATGCTCTGGTCTTGCTCAAATCACTTTCTCCAACAAAAAGCCATTTGGAGCCGCCCGTCCTGATGGATATTTTTTTTACACAGCAGTAAAAGTCATTGTTTTAAGTGCAAAGGTAAATTTCCCGTGACGTTCTAATGGAAACGTGGCCGGCGACAGTGTGTTCCATAAAGGAGAAAAGGCCAGCGCTAAAACAAACGCTGATGACGGCTCTGCGTTGGCGGCGCAGCTTTGCTCCTTAACGACCGCGGCCCGGCTCGACGCCGCGAATCGCGCTGTAGGGCTTTTCCCTAAGCGTCGGAGCGGCAGGGGGACTGCGGGGGGGGGTCACACGGGCCCCCTCCCCTCGTCTGCTCAGTGCGCGCGTCTAAAGTGCGGGCGGTCCCGCCGCGACCGGCCGCAAAAACCGGCTAATGGAAGCCCTGACCTTTTCTTTGGCAAGACTTCCTGCGTCCGGAGATTTGAGCGGGAAGAAAATAGATGAGACCCGACCTTGTTTCTCAAAAACCTGTCATTCACTTCAGCTCGCTTCCCAAATTACAGGGCTTAGTAGCGAGGGATGCGGGGGGTGCGGGGTGCGGGGGAGGGTGACCTGCATTGCACCTGGTTCCCACGTGCCAGCCGGAATATACCCCCACCTTCAGCCCATCTCTGATCTGACTGGACCTGAGCGTGGGTGGGTAGGGCCCGGGAGTTACAGCTCTCTCTCTCTCTCTCTCTCTCTCTCTCTCTCCCTTTTCCTGACACATGGGAAATTAATCCTTAACAGGCATATTAAAGTAAAAAAAATGAAAAATATTTACGACGTAAAACTGAATGACACATTACAGAAATATTAAAGTAATCCCTTGCCGCTTTCTTACTATATACGCTCTCTTGCACTATTGGATTTGTACTAAAATCTGACTTGGGGTCAATTCCATTCCAGTTCTGTCAATTCATAAGATGTAAAATAAAATTTAAAATATCACTGCGCACCTTTAACGAGAGAGATTGAATTGAGCATGTAGCCTATTGCCCGTGTTGGCTAGCTGCCCAGCTATCAAAATGGCAGTGTTAAAAGTGCAATGCCTGTGTTGGCTAGCTACCCAGCTATCAAAATGACAGCGTTAAGTGACTTTTGATCTGTTGCAAGTACGCCAGAGAACCGATGTTGGGGAATTACCTTGCTACACAACTCATGACCATGTCTATTCCCACATAATTAGTTAATGATGGAATTCTGCACTTTTGCCCCCTCGTCTCCAATGACAGGGTCTCGGAGCTAAGATGTTCGACGTCATCCATGCCGGAAACTTTATGGAAGAAGCTGTTATCGAATCCTTTGCAGTTCAAATGTACTTTTTTTTTTTCTAAATACCTTTCTTGTTAAAATAATCAATTGCGGCATTTTGCATTTCCAAATGCCTTTGCATCATCAAGAAACAAATGTGAGGAGCCACGGCGAGCTGAAAAAGGAAGGGACAATGTTGCAGGTTTGAATCGCAGTGAGAGACCGCTTTATCCTTGAGCACAGCACTTGACCCTCAATCACATCGGCGGATGACTAGCAGTAAACGTGACGGATGGGTAAAACGGAAGACCTGTCCGGATGATGGTGTCGGCTAAGCAAATCAATATTACAGTATGAAATAAAAAGGGTTTCTATCATTCGAAACAGATCTTTTATCGCCGCAACCGTCTGGCGTAGTGCACGCATCAGAATATAGGCTACATTCGGAACATAGAACACAAAATAACCCTGAACATTATTAGTTCCATAAACTCAGCGACACGTCCGCACGGTGCTCGCGCTCTGCACGGCGAATTGCGTTATGACAAATGAATCCCCTGAATAATTGGATATTGTGACATGAATTGTGGGCTGAGGGGAACTCCAGCAGTCTCCCACTGTCTACGCACTAATACATCACAGCTGAGAGGTACTGACCTTCTAAACGCTCCCTCTTAATGCAAAGACAATGCATGACTGACAGTGCGTGTATGTGTGTGCGCGTGTGTCTGTGCGTGTGTGTGATCTGACAGAGCCTTTTGGTTATGTACTCTAGCACCCCCCCCCTACATTTTCCTATTGAACTCTATGGAAAAATAAGTCAGGAGAAGAAACCCTTCAAGTTATCCATTCATATCTACTGCATATCTGGTAGCAGAGTGATGATTTAAGGCTCGTTTGATACGTCAGACCCTTGAGGACTTAGAGCCATTTAGCAAATCATGTGTTCCATACTGTTCCAGTGTAATTTACAGCTAAATCTAGTCCCACCCCCCAATTCCCATAGAGATCCATTCAAATGCAGAGAGGTTATATTATCACTTGTAAAAGAACCAGAAAATAAGATATCAAGAGTCGTTTGATATTGTTGGGTCACAGAAGGAAGTCATCAGGAAGTCATGACATGCAAAGTCATGACATGCAAAGGATATGCAACCAAATATTAAAAATTATTACTTTATTCTACATTATGTTAAAATGTCCAATATGTACTATGTACAAAAGGTTCTATAATTAATAAACAGTTCATCCGATACGGATGACAATACCCTCAAATTTAAGCTGACAGTCTGCACTTCAACCTCACTTCATTGTATCCTTTCAAACTCAAAGTGCTAGAGTTCAGAACCAAAATAACAAAAAATGTGTCACTGTCCAATGAATTATGGTGCTCACTGTATGTACAGATACAGGAGAATGAGATCAATGCAGGTGTAGTGGAGGGGGGTCCACCTGCCCCCTTTGTCCCAAGTGCCCCTTGGATTTGATTTGTATTGGATTTGACATTTGTGTTATCATTAATTTTCAGTCATTCATTTTGGTAATGTATATTCTGTACAAACACTGGCTGTCCTAAATGTTTTTCTAGGTTGGTGTCCCCTTTTCTCACTTTGAGCCCTGATAATGCCTATTAGTATTAAAGCATTAATAACAAATAGATATTAATACTTTATTAAGGATAAGCACCTATTCTGCTGATCACTTATTCATGATATGACATATGCGGTGGATGAACGCCTGTGCATTACAGAGGTAGTACAACATTCACGTACTTGAACTAATCTCCTTCCATTACTAAAGATATTCTTCCGACGTAAATTTAAAAACAAAGACAGCTCATTGCTTAGCAATACTGTGACACTGAGAAACCCTTAAGTGAGCGGGGCTGACAAAACCTTGCTGCTGTTGTAAGGACAACTACTTATTAACATGCCAGTGCTACACGTGGACCCTGGAGATATAGAGCCTTCAGCTTCATTGACAGAATTGTGCCTGATTAGAGAAATAACGGCGTTTCTCATGGGGTGAGAATTGGGACGGCGTTCGGCTCGTCAAAGTGTCTCGGAGCGTCCCGGAGCGCCGGGACCGAGGCTCTGTGGAACTGAGCGCGTGCGGCGGAGAGAGGCAGATCGGGGGCCGGGGGCGCGTATCCGTTTCGAGGCTTCCCGCCGTCTTCTCCGAGTCCCTCGGGAAGACGGCGGCCCCTCCCCGCGCCCCTCGCTTTCGGCTAAAACCGGAGCGCGTCTGGCGGCGGGTTTTGCGCTTTTCAACACACCGGCCTGGCCTCCTTTGAGAGAGTCGCGGCCGACTTCACGACAACAGAGACTAGGCCGCCTCCTTCCCAGCGGGCCAGGTGATAAGCGCGGCAATCAAGCGTCGGTCAGGTTACCGCGTAAACAGCGGCCGGGACCTGATTTCACCAGCAATGGAGGGATCTGGAGGAAGATGACCTGGGGTGCGGCAGGTCATGGGGTCTCAGCCCCTCGGAGCTCTGAGTGAGATCATTACGTCTGATTGGTAAGAGACGGACGGTGGGCACACCCGAAGCATCGGGGGTCAGTCCAGCGGAGCGACTGGTGCCAGGCTGTCGATGGTCTCTCTGGAGCCCGAGCGTGGTGGTATCCTAGCAACCCCTCGCTCACCTCCTTTTTGCGCTGGGCGTACCCATTAAACCCAGATAAACCGAGTTAATATAAGCAGATGAGATGAATAAAAATGAACCTCGCATTTCAACGGCGGTCTGAAATTCCTAAAAATTGCATGTTGGGAGGGCTTTTCATGCTACACATGTCCTTTTTTAAAAATAAATTTGGACTCAGCTTTAAAAATCAACAATTATTATTATTTTTTTATCATTTCATGTTGCTGATGCAATGATGAAAGTCACGCATGCAGTAAAATAATCTACAAACTTTCTACCGGTTCAACAACTGTTTCAGAAATGTTCTTGCATTAAGTGGAAACCAAGCTTTAAAGCTTTACAGAATTCAGAATGTAGTTTGACCGATCTAGTAATTCTATATCTATGTCTTGAATGCCATGTCTAGAGACAGACTGATTAATTGGAGACCTTCAGAGCTGGGACTGGAAGGGTGGGGGGAGCAAATGACCAATGCTTCTGGACAGAGATAGAAAGCAGGTAGTTGGCTAGCAAGAGTACTATTCAACCCTTTACGCATCTACATAGTCATTTGTTGGTATATTCAAATTATGTAATAAAAATAACTCCCTCCCCCCATTTTTTCCCCACCAATTTAACAATTGTGTTCATTGAGTCATGACTCACTATGCCACCCATTGTGATACAACAGCACTGTCGCTGAAAGACACGCGATCCTCTGATGTGTTCGCTGCCAGCCAATGACCATTACCCACTCCAGGCTACGCGAACTGGGAGCTGACATAATCCACTTAAAACACAGTCCAGAAACAAGAGTAGAGAGCCCATTGTGTGCTCATGGCTATCGGCTTTGCTGAATGAGCCACTTGGGCACCATAATATACTTAGCTGCATCATATCAACCAGAGTGCTCGTGCACACTCATCTCTATCCCCCCCTACTGGCTGATCCATACTACTGCAGGGCATTATGCAAAAACAATGAGCTCCACGGCAGGCTGAGCAGCAGAACGCATCATCATTTTAATCACGCCTGTCTGTGACAGGACTGACAGCAAATCAAATCACTTTTTCATCTCTTTTAAATTAAAACCATGAGATTTCCTGCAGGCTTAATTACACACCCAAGACTGAAGAAGCATATTTCACCAGAGGCTGTTTTCATTTCCAGCTGATATATCTCTCCCATCATTGCTGAAAAGCTTAGCCTTTAGGCATGCAGAGGTCTGCACCTATGCTAAGATATTTGCAAATATCCCTGGTGTCAGTGAATCAAAGATACTCTACGGTAGAAGATATAAAACTTAACATACAGTGTTATAGTTCTTCTCATACCGTCCTAGATGCTGAATTCTCCAGTTTGGAGTCTCTCTTCCCATATGGAAATGTAATATACTGCAGTATATTTTAAATATATTGTGAAGATAATTTTGATATATTTACAATATACTGCAGCATATTCTTTTTCCATAGGGGTTGTCATTAGATCTCTGAAAAAATCCTCCAACCTACTTAATGTTAGCCATAATGAGAACCTACATCCAGTTTGAAAATATTACACATTTTGCAGATGTTTAAATTCTAAGAAGGGACAAATTAATGGTATTTCTGTACTGTGCAGAGGGGAAAAATGACATGTATGTTAATTTTGTGAGAGGTGAGATTGAAAACCATAACTCTGGCGTGGGTGTGTCACGGGTCTCACCTTCTCATAGAAGCGCAACTCGTAGTCCAGGATGATTCCGTTGGGCTGCTCAGGCTGTGGCCACGACAAGGTGATGCTTTTCATGGTAGAGCTGACCTGGTGCATGATGGGTACCATGGAGGGAGCTAGGTACAGACAAAGAGGAGGAACAAAAAAAGGAGAACAATTCTTTTAGAAGATGTTTATGTGCCTCACCAAAACTAGCAACATCAAGACATTAAACAGTAACACTGATTGAAAACATCAAATACCATAGAAAGGCAGTCATCCACCCACCCACAAAATATAAATAATATATATAAATATAAAATAAAATACAATATCCCAGATTAGACAGTGCTAAAAGTCTTGAGTTACCTTTCAATATTAAATACAAAATATAAGCATTTGAGACAT